>CAOKZL010003082.1:0-129269 GCA_948472985.1 Iguana delicatissima
CTGCATGAGTAAAAAGTCCTTAACTCTGTTATTACGTGGCTGCAGCTGAAAACATTAAGTGGTTTGTACTGCAGTTAGTAAATTCATTGACTAATGCCAGATAAACAGATGGATCCTGTAATGTGTTTCACAGATGATGTTAATATGGTAAATAGGTTATGTAGCCATGGTAGCTGCAGATTTTTTAAAAAACAAATTCCTAGTAAAAATGAAAATAAAAATGTGGTTAGGTTTTCCTTTTTGATGCAGACACAAAGATGATTGGAAAAAATATGTTTAAAATATATATTGTATGCAGCTGCCTGTATTCATCAACAGGTCTGTTAAAATTCAAGATAGCCTATGGATTAAATTTTACTAAAACTGTAGGTATTTGGCCATAGATACTATGCTGCTTTGTAACCTCCTGGAGTGATTAACCTGAGTTTGTTATTTTTCAGAGAAGACAGAGATGCAGTTTAGGAAGACGATGGGTGGCTTCAGGTCTGGTTAAAGGGTGCAGATAGCTTTGGCTGCCTTGGTAGATGAACTGCATCAGGAACTGGATAGATAGAATGTGACCCTGTTGGTTCTGCCTGAGTTGGGCCTGAGTGTTTTTTTATTCCATTGACTGTATCTCTCTGGGCTGCCTTTCTGAGATAGAATTTGGAGACATTGTTTTAGGGTGGGTCTATAATTATTTGGGGTGGGAGGCTAACCTGGAAAGCAGTGCTAGGGTTTCCTGTTCAGCATTGTGACTCTTGGCCTGCAGGGTCCCTCAGAAATCTGTTTTTTTCCTTAGGGAAATATCACCTCATGCTATTTAATATACACATAAGGCCACCAGGAGAGGATATCTGGCACTTTGAGGTTACGTTGATGACACCAAGATTATCTCTCCGTTCCATATAGTACAGAGCTTCCCAAACTGTGTGTCACGACATGTTAGTGTGTCAGCTGGAGTGTGTAAGTGTGTCATGCAAACATAATGAGTGGAGGGGCTGCCTCTCCCACTGCTGCCGTCCTGGGTCGAGGAAGACCCTGGTAAGTGGGTGGCAGTGGTGGGCCAGGCTTGGGTGGAGGTGCTGCCTCCACTTACTGAATTACTGTGTTGCAAAATGATGCATGTCTAAAAAGCATGTCACCAAGATGAAAAGTTTGGGAAGCTTTGATATAGTACTAAGGAAGCTGTTTTGTTGTTAAAGTGATGCCTGTTATCATTAATGGAGTGGATGAAGATGAACAAATTGAAACTTAATACAGACAGGCAGATGTGCTTCTGATCAGTCAAATGGCAACTTCTCCAACTTGTTTATATTCTTCCTAAAATGAGTGCCCAGAACTGAATCCAATATTCCAGATGAGGCCTGAATAGTACAAAATATAGTGGGATTGTTTTCCCTTCTCTTGTAAACTATAATTATACTAATGCAGGATAAAATATAATTAGTCTTCTTTGTTCAACTTATTATCAACAATAACCTGAAGATTCTTTTCACAGGTACTACTCCTCAGCCAATTATCTCCCATACTATAAGTGTGTATTTGTTTTTGTGGCCTAAAGGTAGACTTTTGCATTTGTGTCTGTTGAATTTCATTCTATTAAGTTCAGTCAAATTTTCTAGTTTATCGAAGTCTTTGAATTTTATTTAGGAATGGGCCAACCGAATCCTCAGATCCTGGGTAAGGATTCGAGATTCCCGAATCCGAATTCTTGTGCCAAAATAAGCAAGGCGAATCTTTCAAATCCACCAACCAAATAGATTGTTGGAGACCAAGATGCCTGAAAACCAGACAGACTGGGACGCCTGAAAACCTGGGAGATCAGGCATATAAAGGAAGACAGTAAGTAGGCGAGTTTTTCCCTTGAAGTCATAATGGCCTTTGCTGGGCTTGTATTCTAAGATATTTAAATTGAACATTTCATATTTAAGTTTAGTACTTGACTCGAAGCTACAGGCTTGAGATTTCAAGGACAGCTGAAACATTCCTTTGCATAGCTCCCCTGCAAACCTCTTTCAGATGCAAATCTGGGGTTTAGAGTTTTAAAAGGTGTCACAGCCTTCTCTGCCGAAGTGTACTGGTGCATCATCAAACTACAAACCCCAGGATGCCAGAGAGAAATGCCAGTTTTGACCTGGATTATCTCTGTACTGTAGTGGTCCTGTTTACACAGGCAGGAAGATGTGGGATTAATCCACATTTTCCTGCCTATGTAGAAATGTCACTGTGACTTCATGTCACTTTCAACCTAGGGAGATCCCAAGGCAAAACTATGACAATTGCCTTGGCCAGATTTCTACAGAGGGAGGTTTGCCTTTGCCTAGGCTTTTGCTAAAGCTGAGAGAGTGTGTCTTGCCCAAGATTATCCTTCTTTGCTTTGCTTTTTAAACTCTTTTTAAAAAAGGATTCAAAAGCTTCAAGATTCGTGGATTCCCAGAACCTTCCAGTGATTTGGAAATTCTGTATTCGTCCCATCCCTAATTTTATTGCAATCTTCAAATGTGTTAGCAACTCTCCCAGCTTTCTATCTGCAAACTGGATGAGGATTATAACTCTAGCCCATAATCTAAGCCATTGATAAAAATATTGAAGAGTGCTGGCCAAATGCCGAATGTCCAAGCTGGGTTCAGGAAAGGAAGAGGCACTAGGGATCGTATTGTAAACATACTTTGGATAATGGAGCACACCAAAAAGTTTCAGAAGAAAACCAGCCTATGCTTTCTAGATTATAGCAAAGCTTTTGACTGTGTAGATCATGAAAAACAGTTCACTCTGAATGAAATGGGTTTGCCACAACGTATTATTCTTTTGATGAATAACCTGTACTCAGAAAAGATGCTGCCATCAGGACAGAACACGGAGAAACAGAATTGTTTCCAATTGACATGGGGATTATACAAGGCTGCATTTTGTCACTTTATCTGTTTAACTTGTATGCTGAATGTATCGTACATAAAGTAGGATTAGACTTACAGGAAGGAGGCAGAAAATTGGAGGAAGGAGCATCAACAATTTAAATATGGAGATGCCATCATACTACTAGCAGAAAATAGTAAAGACTTGGGCTGATTACTAATGAAAGTCAAAGAAAATATTGCAAAGGCATTAACGTTAAGAGAACAAATACAATGACCAAAGATGATCCATATAACTTTTAAGAAGATAGTGAAGACATTGAAAAAGTTCAAGATTTTCCATAACTTGTCTTAGTCATTCATTAGAATGGAGATTGCAGTCAAGAAATCAGGAGAAGACTAGGACTTGGAAGGACAACTATGGAAAAACTAGACAAGGTTTTGAAGTGTAAAGATATCTAATTGAATATTAAAGTTAGGCTTGTCTTCACCATCACATTTCCAATTTCTATGTATAGTTGTGAAAGCTGGACAGTAAAGAAACTGATGAAAAGAAAGTCAACTCCTTTGAAATGAGTTCTATGGATACAATATACTGCTAAAAAGATGAATGAATGAATGCTAGAGCAAATCAAGCCTGAACTTTCCCTAGCAGCCAAGATGAATAAACTGAAACTGTCATACAAATCAAGAGTAAACAGGAATCACGAGAAAAGACCATAATGCTTGGTAAGTTAGAAGGCTATAGGAAAAGAGAGTGACCATTCTGGCTTCCTGAGAAGGCAGTTCTAAAATCTAGTGGCATCTACTAAGAAGGCCCTTTAGCTAGCATCCTAATCATCCAGTCCTGATCTCTCTACCTCTCATCTCCTCTGTAGTTCTTTATGGATACCCATTTCCCATCACAAGCTTTTAGAGCTCTCTTTGACCTCCAGGTCCTACTTTTCCATACAGTCCTCTCTCAATAAGTTGCAAAAGGCATACCTAATTTGCAAGGTGCATAAAGTACGTATTCATTTTATTTGGCAATGTCACATGTGTGTATGCAAGCATGTGTGTGTATACACACACAGATACAGACACAGAGAATCAAATAGAGACATTACTTCAGCTACTCAAATGTTAATCAAGGATGATGCTGAAGATCTATGATATCTCTTTGTTACCCTGTGACTTGGGGGTCCGGGGAGGGACATCCAAATAACCAAAGCGAATACAACAAGATGGGGAAAATTAGCTGGAGCACTCTCTTGGCTAATGAGAGGCAGGGTAACTTAGCAGGGATCTTTTACCCTATGTATACAGCGTCGGGTCAGTGAGCAGGCAAAATGGTTCAAATTAGCAATAATATTTATTAAGCAATTATTAAGAAAAACACAAACACACTTGCTAACTAGAAATAGGAAATAGAGTTTTGGGGGAATGGGTGATACGTCACTAATCTCGCAGTCCTGAAGAAAGCCAATTGGAGAGAAGGAAACCCAGCGTGGCGGACGAGGGGAGCTCGCAGAAGCAGCAGCAGCAAGGCAGGGTGGAAGTTCAATGAAGTCCGAGCGTTCCAGCGAGAGGTCTGAAGAGCTCTCAGAACTGAGGATTTTTATAGGGGAAGGAATGACCATGGGCTAGTCTGGTCTTGGGTGAAAACAATGAGTTTTGGGCTGGAGACAATGTCTCAAAAAGGTCAGAATTTACATGATTGACTTATGGTCCGAATCGACAATAGTATGGCCGGTATGCAAATGCGGCTACCTTGGCAGCTAAGCACCCAACTCGCCAGGGTGCCCTCTCGGGGCAGAGGTCTCTTTGTGTTAGTGTGCATACCTTGATGATGGTGTTTGTTTCGGGAGGTCCTAAAGCAGATCTGGCAGTATCTGGCTTGCCTTGGTGTAACAAATATAGCCATGCCTAGCTTCGCGCTTGTTCGGTGGCCTCACAAACACTTGGCTGGTGGCAGAGCAGGGCCGAATTATGATATCAAAACAATATCTAAAGGTTACCAAAGGCCAGGCCAGTTCACGGTGGTAACATCTTTGAAAAGTACAGTTTATCTCATACTATAGATCCAGGATTTGATGAATTAACTTTTGAAATATTTTGCTGCCTGTTAGTATTTTAAAAGTAACTCTTTCCTTTTACTTATTATGATGATGGGAAAAGTTTGACTCATCAAATTACAAGGTGTGGTAGTTTTCACTTTCCTGTTACTTTTTTTCACTTTGATGAAAGAGGGAACTTTAGGACTGATAGGAGTTTGAAAGCTTCCTGTCAAAAAGACCTTTTAAAATTCCCTTAAGTAACTCGGAAAAATTAGTACAAACTGTTAATACCAGTAAATTTATGGGGCTTTTTTTTAAACATTGCTTTTAATTTGTTACATCAAAAAGAGTAAGTCACAGTTTGACAATATATCCTCCAATATTTCACAGACAAAAACTGGAACATGTTGTGACCATGCAAAATAGAATATGGTCAAGATGGAACAAGTTACTAAGCAGAAAGAACACACAAGCTAGGAGAGGATGCAGAAGTTTGCTTTTACCTGAGATTAGAGGAAAGGGCAAGAGTCTGCCCCTTCTGTACTCTCCCCACTGTTGAGTTAAGTGAGTATAAACTACTTTCCTACTTTGAACTCAGTTTGCAAAAACTGAAGTAAGCTGAGGACTAAGGGAGAAAGTGGCAGGAGGAAAGAGAAAGTTGGGCAAGCAGGATGACCAAGGATTAATCAGGACTTAATTAATTAGTGTAGTTGGTGCATCTATAACAATGTTACTTGTAATGTCTTACTTTCAAACTCTGCATATCTTCTAGGTTCTGAATTTGGTGTAACCTTTTGCTTTTCCATAACAACATGAAAAGCAAGAAAATAAGGCCCTCAGGAGACAATTTTAAGTTTTGCAGTAAATTACAGACTGAGGAAGATAGTAATCACTCTGACTCTACAGCCTTACACATACTATGCTTTGCCTGGACCATTCCCTCTTGTTCCCTGTATGTCTTGCATTTGAATATGAGAATGGGTATGTGGAGGAAGTCAGAGAATGGAGGTCTCTTTCTACTTTAAGATTTAAGATCTATGTGCATCAGTCAAGCTGTGGTTAGTTTCTTGCTGCAAGTCAGGCTGACAGTATACTCTAAAGTTGAACAATCTTTCTGAATTAGCCTACTGTAATTCCATTGCACTTTAATCGCAGTTATGAATTACATTATCAGGAGATTGGTCATATATGTTTTTACCTTCTGATGTGTGCTGACGAAAATTGCTCTCAGAATAATTACTCACCTGGGTGAGAACAGTGTAAATTAATCTGAGCATACCTTCAAACTGGGTATCTTGTAGCACCTTTGAGACTAACTGAGAAAAAGAAGTTGGTAGCATAAGCTTTCAGGGACTAAATCTACTTCATCTGATGCATGGAATGAAGTCTATGAAAACTTACTCTACCAACTCCTTTCTCTCATTTAGTCTCAAAGGTACTACAAGATTGCTTAACATACTGATTCAGACTAACACGTCTGTGTCTTTGAATTATTCCAGACTGGAGTAACAGCCTAATATGTAGCTTATGCAACTGACTAAATTCTACAAAGTGTGCACAGAGCATCTTTTATAAACAGGAACAACAAATTTGGTTTTGTGCTAAGACCTGGCCCCATAAAATGAAAAGGTCAGTAGCAGTTTTACCAGTCTGAGTTGTTTCTGTAAGTACTGCAACAGCAGCTGAAGCTTTTATGTCCTCGTTATTTTCACCTCTGCACAGTAATTCCTGCAAGCCTGGCTTCAGCAGCCACTTTCCCATGACTGATGGCAGCTATTCTGATGACACATTCAGGGTGGAGGGAACAGCAGAACTAAGGAATGGAGGCGGTGGGGAAAAGAGAGAGAGAAAGAGATACTTCTGGTGTTTTCTAATCCTGCTGATAGTGTACTTTCACACAAAGGCTACATTTTTATAGTCTTTGGAAAGGATGCTAAAAGTGAACTGTCTTGAGATCTTGCTAATACAAAATATAGCCTTTTGCCATGAATGTAGCTACTCAGTTGCATATCAGATTTAAAAAGACACTGAATCATTCTAGTATGATAGCTGCAAAAAAGAGCACACACAGAAACAGTTGTTTGTGTTTCCTAATGATGGAAATTTGTTTTGTTTGATAAATGATAAATTGTGATTGGACATGAATACATATACTGCACAAAAAACCAAGTTTCAGATCCTGCAGTGGTTTCAGACAATTTCGCTTTTCCCTACCGAGTGTTGAATCTGTAGCCAAAAAGTTATGGGAATCTAGCAGAATGGGAACAATAGGGATATAAGTTTTTATGCATTTCATTCTTGCAGGGAATAATGAATATCTGCATCATTTTTCTTCTTGTTTCAAGAAAGTAATCAAAAACTATGAAGTTTTCAAAGACTATTTGCAGTTCAGAACTTACTCTGTCTAAAAAAATGCATCTTTTGTGCTAAAAACCATATTTCTGCACAGAAAGAGAATTCACTGTATAGAAAACAGTGTTTGCTGCACAGATGCTATTTTCTGTGCAACCTCCCACCCATCACATTTTTCACTTAGCCTAAGTCCTAAACTAATTTTAGTGCTTAAACTATTCTTTTTGCTTCAGATTGTTTTAAACTGTTCAAGTTGATTTTGGTATATGAGATCCTATAACTTAGGGCGGGAAGTAAATATTTTAATAAAGGAAATAAAAAAACCTGTGGGTAATTATTGGAGGAAGTAGAAGACATTCACTTGTAACAGGTGCCTTGAACTATCTTAGAGCCTTATGGAGTTTTACTTAGAAATAGACCTACTATGATAATGAGAGCTTTACTCCTAGTTAAGTTACTAGTAGTTACAGACAGGTCCTCTTCAAAGTGAGAAAAAGGGATGAAACAAACTTCAGACACCTAAAAAGGGGATTATCTAACTATAGGTTGAACATATTTTGAATAAATTCATAGAATCATAGAATCATAGAAATGTAGAGTTAGAAGAGACCACAAGGGCCATCCAGTCCAACCCCCTGCCATGCAGGAAAACCCTCAAAGCACTCCTGACAAGTGGCCATCCAGCCTCTGCTTAAAAACCTCCAACGAAGGAGACTCCACCACACTCCGTGGCAGCACATTCCATTGCCGGACTGCCCTGACCATCAGGAAATTCTTCCTGAGGTTCAGGCAGATCTCCCCTCCTGCAGCTTGTATCCATTGCTCCTTGTCCTGGTCTCAAGAGCAAGAGAAAACAAGCTCACTCCCTCCTCGACATGACATCCCTTCAAATATTTAAACATGGCTATCATGTCCCCTCTCAACCTTCTCTTCTGCAGACTAAACATACCCAGCTCTCTAAGTCTGTCCTCATAGGGCATGGCTTCCAGGCCCCTCACCATTTCAGTTGCCCTCCTCTGGACCTGCTCCAGCTTATCCATATCCTTCTTGAATTGGGGTGCCCAGAACTGGATACAGTATTCAAGATGAGGTCTAACCAAAGCTGAATAAAGTGGTACCAATACCTCCCTCGATCTAGACACTATACTCCTATTGATGCAACCAAGAATTGCGTTGGCTTTCTTGGCTGCCGCATCACACTGCTGACTCATGTTCAGCTTGTAGTCTATGAAGACTCCTAGATCCCTTTCACACATACTGTTAGCCAGCCACGTGTCCCCCATCCTATATTTCTGCATACCATTTTTTCTACCTAAGTGTAGGACCTTACATTTCTCTCTGTTGAAATTCATTTTGTTAGCCTTGGCCCAGCTCTCCAATCTGTCCAGGTCATTTTGAATTTTGATCCTGTCATCTGGCGTATTAGCAACCCCTCCCAATTTGGT
This sequence comes from Iguana delicatissima, assembly GCA_948472985.1. NCBI lineage: Eukaryota > Metazoa > Chordata > Lepidosauria > Squamata > Iguanidae > Iguana > Iguana delicatissima. The sequence goes on from CAOKZL010003082.1 coordinate 8,671, forward strand.
GTCATCTGCAAATTTGATCAGCGTGCCCTCTATTCCTTCATCCAAGTCATTAATGAAGATATTGAACAGCACCGGGCCCAGGACAGAATCCTGTGGCACCCCGCTAGTCCCACTTCTCTCCAGGATGAGAATCTGCCTTTGGAGACCACCCTATGGGTACGGTCAGTCAACCAGTTACAAATCTACCTGACAGTAGCCCTGTCCAGCCCACATCTTACTAGCTTCTTTGCAAGAATGTCATGGCTTCATTCTCAAAGTCACCAAACTTAGGCCCTTTCCACACGCAGGTGGAGAAACGGGGCAGCGCAAGTGGAAACGGAGCTTACGTGAATCCGGGTAACTCCGTCGCCGCAAGGAGCAGCGCACGTTCACCACTCCACACTCCAGTGGCGTCCGGCAGCATCCGGCGGCGCCCAAAATGGTGGCTTCTGGCGGCTCTCCGCCAACTGGAGAAGCTCGCCAGCCGGAAGCCCGCCCCCCGGCAGCTCTACAAGCACGTGCTTGCGCGCACCTGCAAATCTACATGGGGTGCTGCGACAGGGTAGAGCGCTCGTGTTTAATAAAGACCACATGAAATGTGTTTTTTAAAAACACGCGGTGCCACCCCTTGCAGCCGCACCAGGACAGTTTGAGGTGTGGAACCTCAAATTTTAAACCGGCCATGCGCACTCTAAGGTGTGAACGACCTCCGGTCGAGGTCGTGCTACACCATGTTTTTTACCATGTGTGGAAAGGGCCTTAGTCTCTTATCTAAAAGAACCAAGACAAAGCTTATAGTAAGGGTTTTGGATCCAATATATCAATACTTCAGGTACTTACTGAACAATCACTTTGGATTTCTTTACTTTTTACTTCAGTCATCCCCCTTTACAATGCAAGTTTATGAACTAATTTGGTCCTCATTATTTAGAATTAGGCAGAGATCCAAAACATTATCTAAGAAATGTGGGATGCATCTGTAAACCATGGTTTTTATGCCCAGAAAATCACTGGTTTGGGTCCATTTTAAGTGAAACTTGGTGTGAACAAAATTGTAAGGATTTCAAGTATTTTTTTTAAAGTTTTTCCCCTATTTAAATTATCTGTTTATTCTTGATGCATATTTAGCATATTTTTGAAAATAAATTTGTTACATGGCATAATTGTAATAAATGCCTCAAGATGTGAATGCTGTATATGTTTTCCCCAAGTGCTAAAGCTTCCTTTGGAAAGATAGATATCCACTTGATTAAAATAATCCCCTATTGGCTGCAAATAGTTTAAACCAATAGTTTAAAAGCTGAAATTTCATACTAAATATAACAGTTTAGCCACAAAAGCATTCAGAAAATTATTGCTATGTGTTCCTCTCTAGGCACCCAGAATTTACAGAAATTACTCTTATCTCCAGTTTCTACAAACTAGTGAGCTATATCAATATGAAACACTGTCATTGTGACGAAGCCTGAAAGTGTGGTAGATCTGAGAAGTAGGCTGGCCTTAGTACTAGATTGTCAAAGGACCCAAGGGGTTCTGGGGAAGAGAGAAACTCAGGCTGTTGGTCCTTAGGAGGAGCTGAGCTTTCTGGGAAGGAGCTCTATATAAGGGCATGACTTGAATTTTTGAGGGAGATTCCATCTGGGGAGAGGGAAGGATAGAGGGATTTCTTGAATTAGAGTTTGTTTTCCTTAGCAGTCTAGAGAGAGGCAGAGGAAAGACCAAATTATTCCTGAGCGGGTTAGAAAGTGAAAACCTTACTTAAGTATTAGGACTTTGAGCTAGGGATGCCAAAGGTCTGAGTGAGTGTAAAAGCCTTATATCTGAACACTGAGCTGTGCTGAGAAATTTGGCCAGACATGTTAGAAATTCTATCTTGCCTATATATATTTATAAAATCTGATACTTTTTTCCTGTTTGTTATTTTAATAAAGATAGCATACTATTTTTATAATTTCTGACTCAGCTGAGTACTTTTCTTTAGTTCTAGTGGTATAGAGATATGCTACCACAGATATTCAAGTGCTTTTGAATAATACCAGAAGGGCTTACTCCTTTTCTGCTAGAGTGGTGGATTTGGGGAGGAAAGCAGGATTGAATAAGAATGGTGGAGGGTGGCAGGGTGCTATAGAGAGACTGGAAGGCAGTCCACATTTCCAGTCTCTGTAAAAGAAAAGCAGACCTGCCCTCCCTTCTTCACAGTCACACTACAAGATGAAACACTAACGTACTACAGGAATTAAAATGTTGCTTCACAGATGTGGAAGGCTGCTTTCAGGGGCCACCATTCACTCCCTGAAATATGTGTAAGAACAATAGCAGCTCAGTGCCAGGAAGTAGCAGTGGGAACTCAGTACGTAGGCTGACTCTATGTCCAGACGTGGCCTCTTCATACTTTGTTCAATTGCCAGGAGCATATTTCCAGATGACCTTTTTTGATTTTTTCCTATCATGCAGCCATTTTGCTGGTAAGAATCAGGTTAGCTGGAAAACCTTTTCCTCTGAGTGAGGAGACTTAAAATAGTCTTAATAGTAATCATATCCTCCAACATTCCATAGATTAAAACTAAGAAACATATGGCTGTTACCACCGTGTTCTGGCCTGACCTTTGGTGAACCAAAGATATCATTTTGATATCATAATTCAGCCCTACTCTGCCACCAGCCAAGTGTTTGTGAGGCCCGCCGAACAAGCGCGAAGCTAGGCATGGCTACTACTTGCTGCTCCCACCAAATCAAGCCAGATATTGCCAGATCTGCTTTTGGGGACCTCCTGAAACAAACACCTTCATTACATATGCACACTACCACAAAGGGACCCTCTGCCCTGAGAGGACACCCTGGTGAGTTAGGTACTTAACTGCCAAGCTAGCCGCATCTACATACCAGTCATACTATTGTCAATTTGGACTTTAACTCAATCATGCAAATTCTGACCTTTCGGAGGCTTTGTCTGCATCCTAAAACTTATTGTTTTAGACCAGACTAGTTTGCGGTTGTTCATTCCCCTATAAAAATCCCCCGCTTTTGAGAGCTCTTTAGAACTCTCACTGGATCATCTGACTTTCACTTTGCCTTGCTGCCGCTCAGTTCAGCAGATTCCCCTAAGTTGCCATACCGGGTTTCTTCCTCTTCAATCAGGCTCCTTCAGGACTGCAGGACAGGTGGCGTATCACCCATTCCCCTTGAAATTCTCTTTTCCTTTCTAGTTAGGAGTGTGTTTGTGCTTTTCTTTAATAACTGTTTAATAAATCTTACTTGTTATTTGAACCATTTGCCTGCTCACTGACCTGATGCTGTATACATTGGGTAAAAGATCCTGCTGCGTTGCCCTGCCTCTCGTTAACCAAGAGAGTACTCCAGCTAATTTCCCCATCTTTGCTTAGTTTGTTTTGGTTGTTTGGGCGCCCCTCCCAGGACCCCCAATTTACAGGGTAACATGACTAAACAACAGAGTGTGTCTGAGATTGACAAATTTTATTATTGAGGAAGAACACAAAAGAGGCTGCAGTAGATTGCTTTTCTTGGAATCTACTGAGGAGGAGGAAATTCTGTCCCCTACTCTTCCCTCCCCCTTGCTGAACTGAATATAAACTACTTTTGTACTTTGAATTCAGTTTGTGCAAATGGTCATAAGCTGAGAGGGAAAGTTGGATGTGAAGAGAGAAACTGGAACGTTTTAACAGAAGGTGAAAAAGAGGGATGAGAGAGGATTAATTGGAACTGTCCCTGACCAAATCAGGACAGTTGGAGGACATGAGAAATGGGCCTGGGAGACTCAGTCAGAGAATAGTGAGAATAGTGTCCTTCAGTAGTTCATCAGAAGTTGCTGCCATGTAGGGATGGGACGAATCCAGAATTTTCTGAATCCAAATCCAGATGTGAATCTTTGGAAGATTCTGGGAATCCACGAATCTCATGAATCTCGAATCTTTCGAATCCTTTTTTAAAAAAGAGTTTAAAAAGCAAGGGAAAGAAAGATAATCTTGGGCATGGCACACTATCTCAGCCTTAGCAAAAGCCTAGGCAAGGCAAACCTCCCTCTGAAGAAATCTGGCTAAGACAATTGTCATAGTTTTGCCTCAGGCTCTCCCCAGATTGAAAATGACATGAAGACCCTTTGTACACAGTCAGGAAAATGTGGATTAATCCCACATTTTCCTGCCTGTGTAAACAGGTCCACATACTACATTAGAGAGATAACCCAGGTCAAAACTGGCTTTTCTTTGCATAGCTCCTTCTGGCATCCTGGGGTTTGTAGTTTGATGATGCACCAGTACACTTTGGCAGAGAAGGCTGTGACACCTTGTAAAACTCCAAACCCCAGAATTGCGTCTGAAAGAGGTTTGCAGGGGAGCTATGCAAAGGAATGTTTCAGCCGCCCTTGAAATCTCAAGCCTATAGCTTCGAGTCAAGTACTGAGCTTAAATATGAAATGTTCAATTTAAATATCTTAGAATACAAGCCCAGCTGTAGTTTGTGAAATTGTTGGCAAAGGCCATTATTACTCCAAGGGAAAACCTCACTTACTTACTATCTTCCCTTGTGTGTCTGGTCTCCCAGGTTTTCAGGCATCCCGGTCTCCAATAATCTGTTTAGTTGGCAGATTCGAAAGATTCCATTTGCCTATTTTGGCACAGGGATTTGGATTCAAGAAACTCTAATCCTTACCTAGGATTCGAGGCTTTGTTTGGCCCATCCCTACTGCGATGTTACCCCAAAATGTGGGTGACTCAGAGGTCCGTCCACAATGCCAGAACCTCCTTGAAACAGTGGGAATATTAGCTCAAAAGGGGAGGCTTGTGAGGGGGGGTAACCTAACAGGATGTTTTTACAGCTGTGTATGCTAGTACTCATGAAGGAAAAAAAAACAGCAGGAGATTCAAAAGAAAGTTTGCTTGTTTTATTGGGGGAATTAACAATCATACACAAGATCTAAGCAGTCTTGCAATCATACAAGGCTAACTGAAGGAAAAGGGAGGAAATTTTGAATAGCAACAATTTAGGGTGACATGAGTGATATTTATCTATTCAGAAGTGAAGAGACAAGGTGATGTGACTGAAACCAAGGGTCCAAGGGAAGTACAGACCAAGGATCAGAGCAGCAGAGTGATGGCCAGTATGTCAGAGTATTCTACTATGAGGTATCTGGTTCAAAGCCAGGGTTTAAATACTCTTTATCTGCCCTGAGGGGGAAAGTATTAATGGCCTTCTGGCAGAGTAAACAATGGAGTCCAGAATGAGCTAATGGCCTTAGCATTAGGTGACAAACGGATTGACAAACGTGGTAGCTCCTTAATGGTGGGACAGGTGATGGGACAGGTGATGGGACAAAGAGAGAGTTTCAGTGGACAAAGGAAGAAGATTGAAGACAATTGGTCATTCTGTGGAAGCAGTTTCAGGTGCTATTGTTTCTAAAGGTCAAGTTGTTGAGGGACATCTGCAAGTCCATTGTCCAGAGTTTCCCTGACTATGACCTAGCCATGTCCTGAGATCCCAATCTGACCTAGTTTTGCATATTGCAGCCAGTTCCTCTTTGCCAGCAAGTTTCACAGTCATAGCAGGATAAAATTTATATTTTATGCTAATTTAATATTTTTCCAATTAAACCATATAATGGAGTGGGGGTGTACAGCCTTGTAACAGCCATGGGTTTCAGCAAACTAAGTTGTCTCAGAAGGTGCTGTTAACAGGCCAGGTATAATCAGTTGCCAACTTGGTTAAGGGACAGAATATATCCTAGTATAGCCTATAGAGTGTAAAATAAATGCAATACAAACTAATATAGTCAATTAGACTGGTGACAGTCTGCATCAGCCAGGATCATTAAGGAAGTGGCTACAGGCTGGGATAGATGCCAGATGCTCTGGAATGTAAATAAAGATAGGAAATACCTCCACAAGAGGTATTTAGGTAGAGAGATGACAGTCACTAGTTTGATCTGGAAATGAACCTCCTTACAGATGCAGTTACTGAGGCAAGTGGGATAGTTACAACATCTACTGAACCCTGGGTGGAGCTAGAAATAAGAGATGTGAAGAAGAGGTAGTAACCACTTTTGATATGGCTTATTTTGATTGGTCAGCTGACCATCTAGATGTAAAGAGAGAATAAAAAGAACCTGAGAAATAGCTCTTATCAGGATGAAATGAGCATGCCTCCAGTACAGAAGAAGCTTCAACAGCCATTCCTGATAGCCTTGACATGCTGTCCCAAATGCTGATTTATGCTGGTAAGGCTATGGTAAGAATTGATATAGTTATGTTGTAATAAATGGCTGTCAAGCTTCAGCAAGAAGAATACCCTTGGAATCCCTTTGCATTCACAGATGCCTCTTTAATAGATGTGTAATTCTCTAAACAGATGAAAATGTATACCTAAATGGATCATTGGTCAAGTTTCATTATTAAGATAGTTAAAGATGATACAAGGAACAGAATTCTCTCCAAGTAAAAGCCTTTATGAAATGTCTATATAATGCCTCAGCAAGTACTATGGGAAAATATGAAATTATAGAAGAATCTGTTGATGATGAGGATGATTATGACAGATAAAAGGCTATGTCAAATAAGTTAGTGGTTAATTGTTACAAAGCCTGTTAAAGAGCTGAATGGAGAGATAAATTCCCTATGAAATATCTTGATGAAAGGGTAACATTTTGATAGCCACATGGTATGATGCTGTCTTACATGTAAAGGAATACAGTGAAAGCTTAAGTGTCCAGATATTGCTATGTTTGTGCATTTCTCTAAGGTAAATGTTATGCCACATCTATGAAAGCTTAGAATAAATAACTTAAAGGAGTACCAAAATAATCTGTTCATTTCCCATATAAAAATCCTGAAATTCTAAGAGTTAAAAATGATTGAGTGGAAAGTTGATGTTAACTCCTTCTATTTGGTTTAACCACCATCATGAATTGGGCACTTAAGTGACCAGAAGTTGATAAAAGTTACTCCAGACAGAATCCAGAATTAGCTGACAAGTGGCAAGGAGCGTCAGTCACATAGTCTAGGAAATAGGAATGGGGAACAATGGCTATTTCACTGAATCTGGGACTTTACTCTTGGTTCAGTGGGTGTTTGGTTTTGTTGTGCTTGCTAGGGCTGTCTAGGCTCTGGTTGAGTTGGTTCAGATGAGTTTGCTGCAGTGGTGTGATACAGGGTTGGAAAGTCAGTAGGATTCACTTGAAGTTTTATGGGCTATCTGGATTTGCTAGGCTTCGATAAAAGGACTAGGCCGATGTAAGGAAGTATTGTATGGCCCTGTTACCCTTTCATGAGATATGCTTTCTTCCCAGGTATGGGGTGTTGTGTACCTTGGTAGGCTGTGTGTGGGTTTTAATTTTTGCAGTTTTCCCTGTTGGTGGTACTTCTTGAACCAATTGTAACAAACATCCTGGGCGCTGGTTGTTGCCCTGTCTTACTTTGTGGGAACTGCCTTTCATGTGACTGGAGCACTGGACTGTGTTTTAGAAAGTCTCATGTTCAGGATGTGGTGTTGGGCCAAAGGTTAGCAGCTTGCACAGCCAGCTGGCTGCCAAATGTCTGGTTGCATACCTTAACTGAAGATGAACTAGTTCTTGCAGCCATTTTAAATAGGCTGGATGTTTTGAAGCATAGGAATGTACCCATGAGTGGCCTGCCCTCTGAGAGCCAAAGAAGTGGAAGATAACCTAGACACAAACTAATCAAATTACTAACAAGACTCTTGCTTGTCTGTCTATGTCAGAAAAAACAAACCTCCTAAACTTGTCAAGGTTGCACATGCTGTCATCTGCCACCTTTACTATCTGCTTCTCTAAGGTTATGGATCCAGCACTCGGGAATGACAAGGGTGGAGTGTAGAGACTGGGCTATGGAGAATCCATGAGGGCCAAGAGGACTATATCTTTTTCCAGTTTGAAGTGGAACGGATGACCCAGGAACCAGGATGGCTAGGAGACAAGGCACAGGGCAATAAGGTTTGCTTTTCCTTCCAGAGGCAGAAGACACAGTTTAACAGGAACTGAATTTGGGATGAGAAAGCCAAATTCGACTAGTGACTTGTGACTAATCCAGATTGAAGTGCTTATGCAACTTGCTGGCATGGAAAGAAAAGGGTCTTTGTACCAGGTCTGTATGATGTAAATAAGGCCAAAGGAGCAGCTGATATGACAAAAGCCTTCCAGCTGTGGAAAGTGCTGGAAGGTTTGTCTCAGGAGCTGCGCACTCACCAGGATACTAGGAAGCCATGGTCTCCCCTGCTGCTTAGATACCTCTAGGGTGTTTCTTCCACCATCCACGATTGACAATATGTAGCATTCTTACTGCATGCTGTCATATTGATATTGTCTTTGTGTGCATTCAAAATAGTGAGCTGGTGACTTCAAAGCAGGATTAGTTTGGCAAAGTCCCACAACACAATGATACAAGCTTCTTTCAGGGTGGCAAATGCAGAGAGTTTGAAAAGGAACAATGTGTTGAGTCTATACATGGATGAATTCATACTGGGCTGATCCCTTCCACAAAGGACTAATCACATTTTTGAATGAGCCTCATGACAATTATCATCATCATCAACAACAACAACCCTAAGAACAATACCATACCAGATACAAAATCCAACTGACCTACTTTGTAACTAGAAAACTATAGTTTAATTGCATTGCATTTATTTTAAGTTGGAAGCATCACTGAGTCCTGGTTTTCAGCTAAAGATGAGGTATAAATTAACAACACCACCAACTGGAGAAAACATTCTGCTTTTCTCCACCCTAACATCAGTTTTCCACAAAACAACATTGCTACATGTGTGGGCTGAGCGTCTGTCTGTCTGTCTGTCTGTCTCTCTCTCTCTCTCACACACACACACATACATGTTGAGCACCTGTGTCAAAAAGGGCTGCAGTGATTATATTTGGGCAAAGCATCTTCCAAATTACAGAATAGAACAGACTTTACAGACTCCATAACTGCTCTATAGTACTCAGCCACTGGAATGAAAAAATTTCAACTGATATAGACGTACTTGCTCTTATTGCAGTCCACGAACACATTTAACCTCCCTGGTGACAGTATTAACAGATGCTCTTTTTAGAGTCAAATGATTAAATAAAAGTTATTTTTTCTGGTAGAAGTGTCAGTCAAGTGAACCTGGCGTGTACAGTAAGTAGAAAGTCTAATTTCCCCAAGCGTTTCAGATACTTTCCTTCTTCCTTTTTAAATCCTCTTGTGTCATAATAATAAAAAATATTTCTTTTCCAAGTTTTTTACTTTCTCATTGAATTCTTTGATGCAGCCAAATGTTTTTCATTTTAAATTTTCTTGAATGAAGGAAAGGCAATATATTTCAATTATCATTGGGCAAATATCTCTGCCAAATTTAACTGCTCTGTATAAACCTCAGATGAGAGCATAGGATGAAACTGATAAAATTAGACATCTTTGGCTGAGTTGCTCACATCAGAATTATAAGTTTAGATGACAAAATTAATTTAAAGAATGGACCCTGCTGGTTCCTACTTTACAGCAATATAAATGCCACCAAGAGTCAGTCCAGATGGATGACAGTATTATGAAAACATAGTGAATGGGAGACCAACAGGGTCCCTATCTAAATTAGATTTATAAATTCAGCCATATGAGAACAAGATACTTAGTTGGCACCAGATCAGGGAATGGCCCACACAACAAATGTGAATCACAACATTCTCCTTTGTATTAAATCAACATATGAATTTCACTCAACATTTTTTTTAACTTTTTTGCCCATGGACTTGTGTTTTGTCAACATACAAGTTATACCTGAAGTGGAAGTCTTCATTTTCAGGAATTTTGTTAGTAACTGTTAGAGGTAGCTTCTAATCTTTCTTATCCTTCAGCAGAATAAATGAAATATTACCAACACCCAAAGTACAAAGCTATATCCTCAAATGTGTATATTTTATTTTTAATGAGCAATCATTTTGGTTTTACTGTGACAGTCTCAAAGCTTCATTATATTCACAGTTCATTTTTAAGAAAAAGACCTATTAGTGTCAAATGCTCCACCTACAGCTTTCTATTTTGAAGAAACAAATGGTGTGCAGATGGAGTCTTGGATGTTTTCCAATTTTTTTCTTTTGTACTGGTCAGTGCTTGGATCGAGATATTAGAGAATATAAGGAAGTGCTGTCGAAAGTAGCAAGTCCGTGTGTTTTATTTCATTATGGAGTCTGTCAGCATCAGATGTGCAAGGTACTGTCATCATGCCAGAAGAAACAGTGGCTGAGGTCCTACATCACTTCAGCATAGCATTTATATCTGCTTGTGGAGTTACGTTATGTAACTCCCTATACTGAACACCAGCATAACATAGGTGGATTAATGGTCAATGCACATGGCTGACAATTTATTGTGCCTTTGCCATAGACAGTGTGCAAAGACAATGCAAAGGCAGTATGCATTCACATGCTACTATCTGCACTTTAACTCACAACCACATACACAATGGCTCCATGTGCACAATTCTTCTTATGCCATTGTCAGCTGGATATCACTGTTTTGCAATGTCGCCCCCCGCATCACTCTGTATACTTACTGCAAATTACAGCTCCATATGTTAGTAAAAGGATTCAGCCAACTTTTGTCATGTATTATCTAATTAAAGCTATTTCCACACGGGGCGAGGGGATCACCCCATGCCGCTACTTACTGGATCTTCTGGCTGTCCGGTCCAGGCTGCTCTGGAGCAGTGCGTGCTCGTCGCTCCACACTGCTCCGGCATCGAAAATGGTGGCTGCTGGTGGGTCGAGGGTCTCGACCAACCGCTGAAGCTCGCCAGCCTAATGCCCACCCCCGGCAGATCGCAGGCTCGCGTTGCTGTGAGCCTGTGAATCTGCACAAGGGAGCAGGCTCGCAGTGGCGCACTCCGTGCTTTTGAAAGACCTGTTTTTAGCGGTCTTTCAAAAGCACGCTGGACGACCACTTGCGGATCTACATTAAGTAGTCTGGACCCAGTCCGCTCCCAGGTGCAGACGTCCTCCCTGGAGAATGGACTGCACTGTTTCAAATACTCCATGTGGAAATGGCCAATATTTCATTCCATTTCTCCAAATACGCAGGACTGAGGACTCATCTGCCTTTTTACTTCTTTCAAAGGTTTACTTCAACTGTTGTTGTTACTTACATTAGAAAGTGATTCACTGCCATCTTTTCTTAATGAGTATTGAATGCATTCTTTTCACATATTGATGCTGAGGTGTGCATTTCTTTTAAAATATACCTAATATAAAACTGGTTTAAAATAAAATCTAATATAAAACTGGTTTATAGGGAAACATTAGGAATAAATATGTGTTGCTGATGGTGGATATGCTGTTTTGCATGCTTTGATGTGTGGTGTTTTCAGTATAATGTATAAAGTGCTGTGCACATGTGGCCGCAGTTAGATATGTACTAATTTATCTAGATGGGAAAAACCCTATTGAATTTAATGGGATTAAAACCTAAATCGTGTAACTCTTAGGGATATCCCAAACCTGGTGTTGATTGATTTCCCAGCTCTCCAGAGCAGGTTTCCAGGGAACATGGAAGCCTGCAGTCAGAAGAGGAGATCACTCTTTCCGCTAGATTTTTATGTTCTGCCAGCAGGGATCTAGTATTTGATTCTGCCCAATTCACCTGAAGGAGTACTTGATGCCTAAACCTTCATGGACCCACAATTGGCTATGGATGTTCAGCTGCTTGCCAATAAGGTTTTAGATAAGACCTTTTCTGTGGTGGTCTCATCTTTATGGAATGATTTATGATGTGTTGTCAGAGGCGTGTGGACGTTGGGTGATGACGGCAGTCCATTCCAGGCAATTTTGGGGGGGTGCCCCATGTGTCACAGCCACCCCCCCTGTGTGATGTGGCCATGCCCCTGCCCCTCTGCCGCCCCTCGCCCCACCCCCCTACCTAAACTCCAAGCTACACAACTGTGTGTTGCTAAATAATTGTGTTTTACGTGTAGTGTTTTAAAATATCACACTGTAAACTATCACAAAAGATCCTCAAAAGAAGATGTCTTTGTCTGAGTCCTCTGTAAAACCCCTAGGAGGTTCATGAGGATACCATCTTTGTGTGTCTGGTTGCAAAGCACAGTTAGCCACTGTCTGGCCTTTTCTCACCCTCCCTCAGCTACCAAATGGCCATATAGAGGCACCCCAGCAGCAGAAAATGAAGTTGTGCATTTCCAGGATCATTGTGTGAGGGAAGTACTGGATGCCTTTTTCTCCAATGATCCTAAAAAGACATACATGGGTGAAATGTCCATTGTATACTATCAACAAGATTTCAGTCAACATGTATTAAGGTGGGTTAAGAGCAGAAAACAAAACATACACATTTTTTTCAAGACAGAAGAAAAAAAAGTCTTACAATGCATTTTGGCAGTTGGAGGGGATGAGGATGAAGGTGGAAGTCTAGGAGATACAGTGAAAATAAAACTTTCACGTATCTTCTCACATAATGTTTTTTAAATATTAAATAAATATATTTTTAGATATTGAGCAACATGATTTAATCTCTGCTACAAGTGAAAGGAAACTCCTTATCATTTTTTAAGCAATCTTAACTACCAGAAGTTCCTTCCTTACACCTAATTTTTCATTATCTCATTCCCATTTTCTTAGCTAATAATAACTTAAATACCTGTTTTCTGTAAATCATCTTAAGTTATTGCTCAGACTAAACTTCCTGTGACTTTGAGACTTTAAAGAACAAAATCCATTTCCTTATGGACCTAAGATAATCCAAACTGGCTAGGGGTTGAATTTATCATTATTTTCAGTGGAGCACTGAAGTCAGAAGAGAATTCATCTGGTAGGCAAATGGATATTGCCATCATCAAATAGTGTGTGTTAAAATGAAAATGCAGTTTCAATTACAAAGTATTTCACATATGGAACCTTAAATCTACTTTTTAAACATAAACCTTGCACTTCCTTTTCAAATGCTATGTAAAGCTATCAAGCCTCTGGACCTGTACTTTCTACACATATCTTTACATAAAAATTCATTTGGTTTTAAGTTAGAGAATGTATATTCCATTCTTGTGGCTGATAATAGAATAAAAAGAGAGCAAAGACAAACCAATGTGTTCCCTTAAAAGCATTATTATTAGCCAGGAATCTAAAAGTTTTAGTGTACTTTTAAAAGTATAGCCCCTCTCAATTTATGTACCATTAATTTACAATTTTATAGTGCACACATACTGCTGTTTCCATAAGGTTGGGTAGGTGGGTGAAGAGGGATTGAGGAGAGAACAGGAAGAAAGAACTTCCATCTAGAATGTAAATCAATATGTTGGCAAATATTCCGTACCTGTTAGCTTTCAGATTTTCAGTATAAACCCCAGGCTAGCACTTTTTTAGCATTCCAAAAGTTAAGAGGACTCTTACCAGAAGAAAGTGTGGCTTTTAAAACTGAAGGCTACTTCTGTTTTTTATTTGTTTTTCCCACACAAAACAAGGCATAAACTGTTTTCCATTGGTATGTTCCTAACCACAAAACATGAACTATAAAGTTTTGAAGCATTTAATATGAAACAGTCCATCTATGTAACGGGCAAAACCAACATCTTGTGCAACAGGCAGCTCTTTTTCTTTTTCCCCCTCTTCTCTTCTCCTTTGCAATAGCCAGGAATGCAGAATGACTTTCATTTGTTTAGCCCTAATCAGTTTCATTTATTTGTCAAACTTTTAATTGATGACACCATACCACATCTCTTTTTCTACATATAAGGACTCATACAAGCATCCTCAATAAGCTGTCTGTGGTCAGTTGCTACTACAAACAAGATGATGATGATGATGATGATATTTTGAGCAGAAGGAGAAAAAGTCTGAATCAGAGAAAAGTGAAAAGAACGAAAACAACTCTATCAAGAATTCTGGTTAGGGATATTACATTTAAAACTGAAAATGAATCCTGTGTTATAGAACGAGATTGTGAGTTGGAAAGAGATTGATCTATCTACCTACTCTATCATCTACGGCAGGGGTGGGGCCCTCAGTGCCACTTTTGTGCCCCTGAAGTTTCCCACGAGTTCCACAATGCCTCTTAACCCTCCATTGTTTTTTTTAAAAAATGGGTGTGATCTTCAGGCATTTTTTTCTTAAAATTGTGCACAACCATGTGAGAACACTTGAAAATGCCTCCATCACCCATACAACTCCCAAAACTCCCACTACCTTTTAAATCACATTTTTGGCACAGTCTCTGTTAAAAAGGCAACAGGAAGTGACACAACATCCCTTCCTGTTGTCACTAGTAGAACAGCAGAGCAAAATGGTTGGAATTATGGAGGGGAGTCTATGGCTTGTGGAAGGGCTGGGGGAGAAAATTGGCCCAAGGCCCCTTCACAGTTTCCAATGTCTAATCTATATGAATGTTGGCTTATATCTGTCTATGGGAACTTTGGCTGAAATCGAGTACTTCCACTGATGGAGCATAACTGTAGCTCTGCTCTGTTGATAGCAAAGTCCAGGATATGATGACTTCTTTTCCCATGTTGCAAGGATAGCTGGACATTCCAGGTGCAGCTCTGTCCCCAGTCAGTAATTAGCCACAGAGGTGTGCCAAGGAGAAGCAGCATCTCCTTCATTCTCAATTGCTAAATGAAAGGATTAAGGTAGATCAAAGGCCAGGCCACATGTAAGAACAAAGAGGCATGGTGACCACTAGAAGTACTGAGTTGGCTATCCTCAAGCTTACAGGGAAAATGATTCAACCTGGATTTGCAGAATAGGACTTAAATTAGCTAGAACCCAGCCCCTGACTGTCTGCAAAGCACAAAAACCCACAGACGCAGAAAGGCTGCCAGCTTTGGAAGCTAACAATCTGGAAGCGTGCTTTATCCTTACTAGATCTCTATCAGAACAGACTTACCAGTATGTTCAGAACAAGAAAACTGCTAAAGCAATGCTAGAGTATCTTGAAAAGACATATAAACACTCAGATGCCAATTGATGTCTTTTGTTGCTAGAGTGATTAATTGGTGTACAATGTAACCTAATGAGAATGATGTAAAATGTTGGTTCAGTAAACTACAAACGCCAGAATTCTACAGGATGTTGAAAGTGGAATAATAGTGCTGTAACAGGGTAGGGCAGAAAGGTCCTAAGAGCCTTTGGTTTCTTTGCTCCTTAAAACAGTATGCCTGATCTTCTGCAGACACGCACTCTATCAGGTTATGGAAGCCCAGGCCTTTGTTGTTTTAAGAGATCTGTGAAAGGATTCAGGCAGAGGAAAGAACCAAGCCATATGTGAGAGCAAAGAGGCATGGCAACTACTAGAAGTACTGAGCTGGCTATCCCCAAGCTTACACTAAGGACAGCTCCCAGGTGCACACCAGGAATTGATCATTGGTTGGGAGCAGAAGTAGTGCCCCAGACCTCCAGCTGTCCTTAGATACCCATTGCAAAGGTATCGTATGGGAAGATACATTATCTCTCCTTCTGCAACCTCTTATAAAGTATTCCCACTGACATAGCCAGGGTTTATGCTTAAGTTGGCTTTGGTAAGCCAAACTCTATATAAAGCAGGTTTAACTGATTTCCATGGCATTCTAAATGGCACTAACAATTAGATTTAGATATAACTGAAAGTACTTTTTTTAATAGTGGGAGAACTTATGTAACCTGTGTAATAATAATCTGAAACCATGCCAAAAACAATAGTTAGGGACATCCCAATTTCCCATACAAACCATCAACTGAAACTTATCATTTGTGAAATTTCCTGTTCTTCTTCCTGTAAACGCATAAATTGTGAAACCAACTAACAAACATACTCTTTTTCTATAATAAATATTGCCAATATAGTTGCCTATTGGTCTAATCAAACTGTGAGGATTATTATCATTAAGTACTTATTTGGTTCACAAATCCCATTGAAATGTAATTCAGACAACATTTTCCTGTGAATTATGTGTTCCATCTCAAAAGTTTTCTGTCATTTAAGTGATTTCAGTTAATCACTGGTGAAACCCAAACAATCACTTATTGGCATATTGTCATTTTAGCTTCCATCTTGTAAAGGAAAAGGCAGTGCATCAATTGAAGAATAATTTAGGCGAGAAAGAGAGTAAGTACTTCTATATCAGTGTTATATTTATGCCTCTTTGTTAAGATACTCAAACATAGGCTTAATTGGGTTCAATAGGACAGGCTTAAGTAAATGTGTATAGGATCGGCACCAAAGGTATTTTTTTTTTAAAAAAAACCTGTTTATAGTACTGTTGTTGTTGTATGCCTTCAAGTAATTTTTGACTTAACGGCAATCCAAGGATGAATCTTGGGGGGGGGGTACCTTTGCCTCTCTCTGAGGTTGAGAGACTGTGACTTGCCTAAAGTCACCCAGTGGGTTTCCATGCCTTAGCAGGGATTTGGACTCTGTTGTCTAGAGTGATAATCCAATACTCAGACCAGTATGCCGGCATTCTTTGTAGTACAGTGTGGACTTTAAATTGAAATAATCTTGCAGCTCTAATTCTAGCCTGCTGCTAAATATCCAATTTTATTTCCCTAATTATGTGGCAAAATGTTTCCTGCATCATTGTTCAAGTTCAGATGGCATGACTGATTTATTTACTATGGTATAAAATCTCCTTAATTTACAGCCCAATACTAGCTGTGCCTGCTCAAATCTCAGCTCCATTGAAGGCAGTAGGGCATATGTGGATAGGACTGCAAACTTAATTGTCAGTAACTAAGACCTATTCAAAATGTCTTTTGTTCATATGAAAGATAATTTATTTACTCCTGGATGATTTGCTTTTGTAAAGATTCCAACTAATGTTTGGCATCTCTTTTCCTGGGTGTAAAATATGACATCTTGAAATAAATGCCCCTGTTTTACTTCTGTCTCTTGGTTTGTTTTCGGTTCACACTTCCCCTTTTCCTTTGTTTAAAAATATTTCAACGTATTTCAATCCCAAGACGTTGGCTTGTTTCCCATGTATATAGGATTCTCCCATTTCTCCTCTGCTTAAAAGTACAGGTAATGTTCTATAATGAATTCCGCACCTGAGTTGCTGAAAGACATTTTATGTACTGAGATCCCCAGGGTTTTTTCAGGTCTGAAGATTATAATGTAGCAATTAAAGCAGGCGCTGTAGTAGCACTCTTATTATCTTAACAGATCTCGATTGTACCGTAATTGACAGAGCACACTTAATTTGGGGCATTTGTTAAATAATGTCTGGAACAGTTACACATTAAACAAGGGGAACGAAACCACATCCCAGGTCACATTACTTTACAGAGATGGAATTAGCAGCAGGATTATACTAGTGAAATTTGATGCTTTAGGCAGAGCATGGGGATCTTTTTACAAAGTTTTTCAAATATCTTTTCACTGATTAGCAGCAGCCATATCTCATGAAAAGTAACTACAGGGATTCTTAGTGCTTGGGAAATCATGGCGATTTCTTTTCCTGTTCTGACACCAATGCTGCTCTCATTCACCTTTGCTAAAATTGAACAGAAGGGAAAATAAAATAAAAAGAGGGCAGGGAAAATGCTCAGGCAACAGTTTGGAGCCAATGTTATTTGCCACTCCAGACACTGGGACTGTAGGAAAGAGAATCTCTTCTAATTTCTCCCTCACCCTGCAGCCTCTGTCACCATGGCCTAGACCAGTGGTTCTTAAGCTGGGGTCCATGGAACCCAGTGGGGCCACATTGTCCTCACCTGGGGTATGCGAAGGTGTGAAGAAATGCTGTGAGCATTTACAGGAAATAAAGAAACAAAGTCTTACATCAGTCTCAAAGAGCAGGAATTTTTTGCTGGTGACAAACATCACTTGTACAAAGTTTCATTACAATATCTCAAACCATTCAAAACTGTAGTTTGATAGAAAAAAATGTGCTCAGCATTTGCTACTTCTGAATATGGTGAAGACATGCAAGTGAATGATGCTGAGTGGCTGACAGAAAGCATGTGGCATTTCCCTCCTACTGTGCATAAAACCAGAAGCTGCCTTGAATTAAGTGTTGGTGGTCTGTGGCAACAAAATATATTTAAAGGGGGTCCCTACTAAAGAAAAAGTTAAGAACCACTTGCCTAGGCTGTTTCTGACTTTGAATTAGGTAGGGAGGACGGGCATAAGAGACTGAAGTGGGAGGGCAGGCTGTGTTATAGCTGTGGTGGGATGGCCATATGCCCTCTCCATAAGAATACTATTCCCTTAAAGAAATTTTCTTTCAGTCCATGAATTTCTAGCATTGCAGGGAGCAAGACAGGGAACATTGTTTGCACTTAGAACTCTTATATTCACCGTGCTAGCATTCCCTTGGTAACTTTGTGTGTTATTTCTCTTTGGACACCTAAATTCTATTTCTAAATGCTCAACTGAAGTTTAATGTTTCTGCAGTGCTAGAAATTTTGGAGGAAAATTTAATGAGGGGGCAAAATTATTTGGGGCAATGCCCTCATTTTGCCCGCTCTCCCAGCTGTACCTCTGATCATCTTTTTATGTCTTCTTCCATCAGATGTAGTTTTCTGGATCAAATGCCTTCTAGAAGCAGAAGGAGATCTTCTGAGCTGGAACTCATACATTGGTCACAAGACATTTTTGCATGTTAGTTTTTAACTTTGTTTCCCACTGTTATGTTTTTTGTTTTGTCAAGTTTGGGTTTTTGGGTTGGGATATACAAGAGCTCTTTCATATTTATACCATTTTTTGTGGGGGGCATATTTTGTATAGGCCCACTAATACTGTGTGTGTGTGTGTTTGTGTGTGTGTATGAAAGAAAGCACTGTGTTGTCACTTTTACACAAAAAGTGAAAATCTATTTTAATTGTCTTCTCTAATGACCTTTCTTTTTTATCCTTTTCAAAAGCAGACTCTTTTCATCATTTAGTGGACTGGGAGGTACTAAATAAGTTTGGACATTGGACACTATATAATCATTTTGCTACCTCTAATACATGGCCAGGTGACAGTTAATCTAATCTGATTCAGGGATAGTTGCTTTACAGTTACAGCACTATAATTGCACTATCATAGATCCATCATATGGAATCCTTGGATTTGTACGTATATTTAAAATTCTGGAAGAGCCTAAATACCCAATGGTACCAGATTCCATCTGATCTTGGAAGCTAAGCAGGGTCAATGCTGGTTAATACTTGGATGGGAGAGCAACAACAAATACCAGGTGCTGTAGGCTATATTTTTCATAGGAAGGAACTGGCAAGCCGCTATTGAGTATTCCTTGCCTCAGAAAACTATGAAATTTATGAGTTTGCTGTAGGTCAACAGGCGACTTGAGGGCACATATACACATTTAAATTTTCCAGAAGAGAAGTCTAGTGCCTCACCAAACAAACATATATCATGATTTCGTAGAATGCAAGCATGAGCAAATTTTGCCATGAAAGGACTTAGTCCAGTTATTAGGTCCTTCATTAGTAATAGTCCACATAGTGTTACAATTGTTACAGAAGTTGTTATTAAAAATTCAAGAAAGTGGTCCTAGTTAGTTCATGCTAGCTGGGGGATTGTGTGTTGTAGTCCAACATTAAGTCCTCCAAACTCTGGGCAAGGCTATGCAATGCACCTGACACAGAAACTCAGGAGTAGTGGAGGTCCAGTCATGGTCGTGGTGGTCTGCCTGAGGCCTGCAGACCACACTGTTCCCTTCCCTGATTTGAAGACACAGGCCATTTCTGTACTACACACTTATAGCGCAGTTATTCCACTTTCAGCATCCTATGGAATCCTGGGGTTTGCAGTTTCAGGAGGGGCCGGCTGGTACCAGGGCACGAACCATTCATCATTTTTGTAAAAGATGTGGATTTTAGTGTGTTCAATGATATTTTCCTGCCTTCTGAATTGATGCTACTGACATGTTTCTGCTTATATTGCATTGAGTTGGCCTTTCAAAGGACAAATGCAGTTCACATCTAGGAAAAAAAAACAGTCAGAATAATCACAGTGGACAGAAAATAATATAAAAATTGAACATAGCACTTTTGATTCATGTGGCGAAAAGAGACTGACAGGGATAAAGAGCAATGGTAAGATTAATGCATTTAGGACAACATGTCAGCACTTTTGGGAAATGTCTTCTAAGTGCTGTAATTGGGGGTTGAAGTGGATTAGACTCCCAAATATATCTTGGTGCCTTTAAAAATGTTTTATTCTGCTTCTGATATTACAGCATTATACTGAAGATATTTTGAACATGGCTAAAAGCTAGAAATTATGTACCTAGATGAATCCGAGATGGCTTAAAGCCTAAGCAAGTACAGTACATATTATCTGTCAGCAGGTTTTTCTGTCAATTACATGACTCTTATTTGTGTGGCTGACAGTCTCTATAAATAATAGCATAAAATCTCTGAGATTTCTGAACAGGTAAGAACATTAACAGTTAGTGACTCTGCCTTAGGCTGTTAACTTTGAAAATGACCCTTGAAGGCAAAATATGATTGATCTGGATAGCATTAAGGCATAAATATTGTCAATGTCACTTTTGGAATGCTATTCTAATCATAAATCCAAAGACTGTCTCAAATCCTGTAGCAGAGTTGCATGAAGCAATATTTAACTTTAGTAAGCTTAAAATCTTAACAAAATTCATCCTAGGACCATAACGACCAGAATACGAGGGGCTTTATGAAGGGTAAAGAGCAAGGCACTCTGTTTTTATGTTGGATTGAAAGAGAATAAAGAGGCAGGACATACAATGTTGCAGGTTTCTTTTTCTTAAAGCAAGATGATTTTCCATTCCTTATTAACATTTTCCTCAAAAGGTGGATGCTGGTATGTGGTAATGATAAATGAGTTTTGCAGTGCTCACTAATTCTTGACTGTAGAGCCTACATACAAATGTTCTAGTGGAAAAATGTCTAGAGTCTGAGAGCTTGGAAACTTTCCATTTTGGAGTACAGCTGTCAAAATCCCCCAGCCGGTATGTCCGTACAGCTTCTCCATTCCTCTTTATCAATTTCTTTTGCTGTCTTATAGCACATCAAATTCTCTCAAGTCGGTAAGAATGCTGTACCTGACCCATTGTTGTCTTGATTCCTAATTCTGTGATACAGTCCCATGTCATTTCTGCTCTGGTTGAAGCAACAAAAAGTCAGACATCTTGCAAATCCTAACTTAAGATTCTACCTGTTCTTCTCTGATATAGTCTGAAACACCTGAGACATTAAATTTGAGCCAGAAACAACTTCTCTTCAGACATGTCTGTAGCCTGTTCTGAAGGCCAACATAGAACCAGTTAAAATGTATTAGCAGTGTGATAAAGTAAAATGGTAAGCTGATTTGATAACTGTTAAAATAAATTCTTCTTCCTCACAAAGTAAAGAATCAGCCAGCCTTTTTAAAGGTCTGGCCCTTGTCAAATTCATATCTTCTTTACATTTTTACCTGTTCCCACACTGTTCTGTATAAATAAAATATCTTTTTGGTAGTGTTTCTTTGCAGCTCCATTTCTTTTCCCCCCTTTCTTTTTTCCTGTGCATGTATCTTGAAGCTCTGCTCTTTCTGATAGCAGCTTTGGTAATAAACTTGAGACTGGCAGACCCGACCGTGGGAATATCAGCCTGCACCCATACCCATTGCGATAGCATTTTCCTAACACATTTGTTTTGTTTTTGTTTTAAAGGATTTTTTTTAAAACTATTCCCATATGAATTGTGCCAACGCATTTATGCAGTGAAAAGAAATTACTTCACTGAATAATAAATCCCTTAACATCATGTCTGTGTCATATTAACACACAGTTTAATTAGGCTTTCTACCAAGTTCCTATTATTTCCCCAGTGTAAAGTTGGCAGGAGGTTTCCTTGGCTGAGCTGCTATTAGACACTATTGTTCTAAGGAATTACCTAATGCAAAACAAAACAAAGCCACTGGTGTACTTGAATCGTCTCTCATAATGTCCCCTTCTACAGAAGGAGAGGAAGTGAAATGATGCCCTGCATGTATATAAACAAACACAATCAGTGAAAGTTTGAAAGGACATTAGTAAGACAAAAGCTCCAGGCGTGTTTCATTAGAACAGAGATTTCACACCTTCTACTTTGTGAGAAACTAATACGCTTGTTTACTGCCTAACACAATTCAATGGAAATTTTTCACACACAAAAGCCACTCTTTCAACCCCCACCTTCTCCAGGCTCTGGGAGGCACAGAAAATGTAGAGGAGGGGGGGGGGAACCACAATTCTGCATTGCAGAGAAATAATTTTTGCTGCATCACATTTTTTTTGTTACATTATTAGCTAAATTCACATAAATATGCTATTTAAACTTTATATTCAGCTTTCAAGACTTATCTCTCCATCCTGAGGTTGACATTCTGGTAAGACTCATTCATTATGTTGGTGGGCACAGGAAACCTGGACAAGCATGTTTTAAACCTTAATGAACACATAGTGTTTGTAATCTAAATGGCATTGCTTCCTCAACTATCTAATCCTATACATGTGCACACACACACGCACACGCACACACACTTTTTTCCCTGCAAAATCTTAATATGCTGTTTTTTAGATTACAACAAAGTGTCAAAGTTTTCATATATGTGAGTTTAGCTAACTCATCTAGTGCTGGGAATACTTTAGCTAGAGATCCCACACTGAGTGGAGAGTTGGACTCAATGGCACATGAGGCCCCTTCTAACTCTGTGATTCTATAAATTTCATCATAGCACAGCAGTGGTGTACACCTGAGCTCTCTGCATCTAAACCCAAATATGCAAGTAGTCCAATGACCACAAAATTTAACCAGGCTGCAGTGTCAACATGTCATTGTTTTCCTCCTCCTTAATATGATATTCATCTTCTTCTGAAAATACCCAGACCCCTCTCCCCAAAAAGAGAAGATACTATAAATTAAACCAACAGAGCAAGAAATTCTGAGAGCATATGTATCCAGGATTGCGGGTTGTCAGAAACTTAAGATGTAGTGGCTAGTGCAGAGGTAGAGCAAGCAGTTCCAGCAAACTTCTGGAAGATTCATGCCACATCCTACGAGGCAATCAGTGGTTGTTCTGATTATGAAAGCAGAGCTGACTCTAAGTTCTGCATACTTCCTTGCACAAACTTGGAAAAAAAATAACAACCATTAGCACAATACCTGATTGTGCTATGTTGTACTCCAAATAAGTGTACACACATGGATGAACAGTGATCTGTTAATCCACATGGCTTGTGGAAAAACTGTCAGGTAACATCAGAGCCTCTAAAGGTCAAACCAGTCATGAAACCTTCACAGAAAAATGGCTTCCTTGTTCTGAATATGTAAACAAGGGACGACAACAGTTGTGATCACTTTCATACCACACTGGACTTTGGGAGGACATTTTACAGATCATAAGCTCCTAAGTTCACCAAGGAGATTTTGTCATTTTGAATTATAAGATCTGAAAACACATGACAAAAATCATTAAGAATGGATTGATGCCCATTGCTTGCTGAGAATATGTGGGGTTTTTGTTTGTTTATGTCTGTTTGTTCTGTTTTTCTTCATTTTTTGTGTGCAATTATTAACACAATTTTAAAACATCTGTGAAGTATTATCACCAAACCATCATTATCAATTTTATTTGAAATGAACATACATTCTAAGCCTTCATATTTATAGTTTCTGACTAAATATGTTTAAAATGTAGAGATAATATCAATAAGACTACATCATAATTATTCTGAGACGCAAAGGATTCCCTGTGCCCTACATCAACCACCACTTTCCAAGAGGTTGCAGATATTCCCCATTTTAAGAACATTATATTGTAAAAGTTTGACTCTTGTTCCATAACTGGAAAGAATCATACAACCTAATATATGTTCTTTATTACCAAACAATGCTGAACCACATTGCCTATTTATATATATATCTATATTTATATTTTTTAAAAAATACCATCACTACTATGGAAGGCTTGCTATAGAATTCTGTGGATGGATACTGTGCATCATGGCATTTCTCTGCTGATAGAATTGTAACCCCTCTCTCTTTCTCTCCCATCTCCTATGTTTACAGCTTGTGTCTGGAGGTGGGGATCCAAAAGAAATTCACTGAAACACTTCCTGACACAGTCTATAAATTTCCCAGCTATCTCATAGCTATTTAATTGTATATATGCA
Source organism: Iguana delicatissima (assembly GCA_948472985.1). NCBI lineage: Eukaryota > Metazoa > Chordata > Lepidosauria > Squamata > Iguanidae > Iguana > Iguana delicatissima. Next base: position 32,755 of record CAOKZL010003082.1, read on the forward strand.
AAAGTTAATGCAAGGTACATTTGGTCCTATTAGAAAGACGATGAAAGAAGGCATTTCTAATAGTTCTTGTTAAATGTTAATCAGTGGTAATTTGTGAATTAAATGTTAATGTGAATTAAATGTTAATTTCTTTTAAATATTAATTGTTGTTAAATCAAACACCTCGATGAAAATATTTTAACAATTTAGTTTCACTTCAGAAACATCTTTGTTCTATCCTCCTATACAGAAAAGGTCTGAACTGACATCACTCTGTTATCATTAATATTGTCTCAAGATCATCATGACTGGCTGCACACGATGATGGTTCTGGGCATCCTGTCAGTTTAGCATAACTTCATGAACAAGTTGGATGCCAAAAGGCAGTGATCTGGAAATCCTGAAAATCAGAGGACTTCTTTACTGTAGGGGCTGGATGGAATTTTCTATAGACTTGCATCTCTTCATAAGGGGACTTACATCTGTGGGAAATTGAACTAAGTAGTTGGGCAACCTCTTAATTCATGTAGGAGCTGATGGAAAGCTACAACATATGGGCAGCCATTGCAGAGTGTATCCAGTGGAGTGACTGATGCACCATGGCCTCCTTGCACAATGGGCACCAGTGTACATCAGGGCACTCCCTATGCATATCTGGAAACTGGGTAGGAAGTGCCAGAGGCACATCAGAAATGCCCAATGAATGTGAGAAGTATCTGATGTGCATCACAAGTGCATAATATTCATCAGGAGCAACTGATGCACGGTGAAACACTCATGCCAGTGCTCTGATATGTAACTCACCAACGGGGGTTCACTGCATTTCTTCAATCTAGCTAGAGCTTTGTAAAGTTATGGAAGTGGATCTGTTACACCAAAACATAGGTGCTACAAGGGCCACCCTGCAATGCTAAATATCTCCTTGAAAAAGTGGAGAATTAATTAGCTCAAAGAGGAGGTTTGCAAGAGGGGGGCAACTTAGTGAGATCTTTCCTACCAGTGTTTACAGGAACACGCAGGAAAAGAACCAGCCAGAGATCTAGAAGTAAGCTAAAAATGTGTTTTATTGAGAGGAATTCACTCATGCATGCACACAAAATACACACAATCACACATTCACACAAGAATTAACTGGAAGAAAAAGGGAAGAAAAATTATAGAGAGGCTGAGGGGTTTGGGGGATTTATAATTACCAGTCCAGAAGAGTAGTGAAGAGCAGAAATGTGTTTTGGCTTAGGTAGGACATAAGGACAGTTCTCATTCAGGAGTCAGACGGACAGAGTGATGGGTAGACCTTCAAGAGACTACCCTGGGCATCCTGAAATCAGGGGTATTTGTACCCTGAAAATGGCTTGTGGCTGTGAAGGTTCCAGATGCAAGACAAAGGGAACCTGTTGTGGACAATGAATCTTTTGCCTGTTGATGGGCTTAGTGCTTGATTGACAAAGACATGATGGGTGTTGTAATAGCTTTCTATTGTGGGTGCTGTGAGGAAAGAAGAAAGAATCCAGGTGTACAAGGGACTGGATATCTGTCAGTCAGTGTCCTGGTGGGCTCCTCACAGTTGGATTCTTCAGAAAATTCCAGCTTCTATTTAAGCCTATTATCCACAGGAATGGTGTGTACTTGCCTGACAAATGACTCAGTCTTACCTGGAGGAAGTTTTGAGTTGACCTATCTTTCTCATATTTACAGTCAAATTCTTTCCCTCGCTCAGTTTGACCTCTCCGTCACCTCTCAGGCTTGAATTTGATATCAGAGCCAATAAAATGTGTTGTCAATTACATATGATGCCAATTAGGTATGGTGTCCAGCCAAACCATACTGATATTGGGGACCCCCAAAGCTGGCCTTACAGATCATGATGTAGAATCTAGGCCAATGTCTGTTTTTTATGCAAACAAAAGCAGAATGTTGCAATCAGGTAAAAACAGTTCTCTATCAAAGAGACAGGAAAGAATGGTACCTCACAATACACAAGGGAAAGGGACTGCAGTGGGAAAAAGGTTAAATAAATCAAATGTCACAATTAAGATCTGAGTTTTTCATGAGATGTTTAAATCATTATTTGAAGAAGCCAAACTGATGCCAGCAAAAGACACCTAGATAGCAAACACCAATATTCAAATGATGTGGTCAGAGAAGAAAGACTGAAATTTGACTTTACAGAGCATAAGATGTACAAAGAATATGAAGTAGCATGGGGAGATTCTTATTGGGCATGAGTGTGCCACCTATTCAAATCCTTCTGGAGAGGAAAAGAAGCATAACAAAGTTTGTACCAACATATCTATTTATGCCAGAATATCTTGGTCCATTGTATATAGTTTAGCTTTTCACATGTAAATAGTGATTTAATAAATAAATAAATGTGCTAGATATTGCCAAATGACCTTAGGAAATAATTGGAAGAGTTTAATAAGATTTATGGATCATCTTGGTAAATTGTCTTTTCCTCACTACCTCAAGAGCTGTTCAGGAACCATTCTTCTTGCCCAGGGATGGGGTATCAGACAAGAAGCTGACACAACTTGATGAGCAGTCTCTTAGTGGTGGCCCCTTTCTCCCCAACTGGCATTGGGAAGGTTGCCTAGAAATATATTTTTTGGTCCTGAGAGGATGGGAGAAGAAACAAAACTTGGTGTGCAGCCATTATTCAGCTCTGAGTACCACTTTCTGAGTATCTGTTTGTCACCAGAAGGATTTCTCAGGAACCTTTTCCCCCTGTTGGGTCAGGAAAAAAGCTGACACAACTTGACAAGCAACTGTTATTCAGTTCTCAGCACAGATTTTTGTAAGCCACTCTTGGAACTACTTTTTTGTTGAAAGAACGGATTAATTCTTGAAATAAATTAATGAATAATATAAATACATTGGAATCACTTAATTCAAAACAGCAAGAGGTTCATGTCCTGGTTTTTATGCACCATCCTAAAATGGACTAAGCTCACAGGATTTTCCAAAATTTATATCAGTGCAACAACAGTAGATACCTGTGGAAAACCCAGTGGCAGTTTTTCGTCCCTTCTGCAGGTTGCAGTTCATCTAAAAGTCACGCTCGCACACACGCACACACACATGTATGTCAATGGGCTTTGGTTGTGTTGGGAGCTTGTCAAGATATGGACACAAAAATACTATTCCTAGAAACTCCAAAAATAGAAACAACAAATTTTCCATCTTCCCACAATGATACTGGGAGTTAGGCCACAGAAAGGCTTTGGTGGGTCATATGTTGACCACAGGACTCCCTTTTGCCAATCTGTCCCCAATTTACGTGCTTGCAGACACCACAATCCAAGCCTGAAATTAATTGCCTGGCCTTCAGGATAGCCATTGCTATGCATTGTATTAATAACACCAGCTTACAAGAAATTAACAGAACTCCCATTATTTCTTGCAGATACACTGAGAGTATCCTAAAACATGCCAAGAGACTTTATATTATAACTCCACTAAAGAATTGGTTTCTGTTCCCAAATGGCCACAAAAATCTTCTGTACTTTTAAATGGCCAGAGGAACACACTGGATTTTACTAGCATCCCCTACAGTAAAAAAAACCAGGAGGTCTGGGAAAGAACAGCACAACAAAGCAAATGTTATCCAAGAATTTCTTTAAGCTCTGTATTCTGCTATGGCATGGCCATAGAGGTCAGCAATTTTTCAAAATAGCCATAGAAAAGCATTGCTCTTTTTCAAAAGGTTGACAGAAAAGAGTAACAGGTAGTAATAGCCAACAACGTAGACAGTGTCAGCTTAGTTGAAAATGAGATTTATCCCTTTCTTTTCATTTTCATCCCATTTAAAATTTTTATTCATTTTTATTCATTTATGGTGGAGTATCGTAAATGTGCAGTTTATTTACAATATCCTTTTCTGGAATCTCATGCCTCCATATTCTGCAACAAAGTATGTCTGAACACCAGATGCTTGCAATAAACAAATTGTTGGGGGAGACACCAGTTGTTTTCATTCCCTACTTGTATTTTTCTCAGAAAGAACTAAGTATATACCTCAGGCAAATGCTCAAGGGCATTTGTCCCATTTAGTAGGACTTTTCTTATAATAAAACAGCCATTGCAACTGAACTAATGCTAATGGATGCATCCCTAATGCTGATAGATGCTTATGCTTATACTTATTAGGGTTGGAACCTTCAACTCTTTCATCCTTTGAACACTCACCTAGACCTTAAAATGTGTATTAAAATTTATATATGCAGTATTAATTGATGGATTAACATTGAAAGATACTCTAGCACACAGGGGAAATTGATGAAGAAAAATTATAGATGTACTTTCTTCTCATTTTGTATCAAATTCATTTTGTATCAGACACTTACTGGTGTAAAAAGGTAAAACAGGCATGGTTCCCCATTCTTATATCTTTAGACTGACAGTTTGATAGTATTTTTCTGTTTGTGAGATAGTCTCTATTTGTTTGGAAGTCTCTCTTATCACATTCTGTTTATCTGGGCTCCCAGTTTCTGAACAAATGGAACAGTCCAAATAGGAAGATTGTGCATCAACACCCACTTAAGAAATTTTAAATACTGGACATTCAGCATATTTTAGAAATGAGTGTAGGCACCTTAATTTGAATCCCCACTAATGCATGGAAATCCACTGGGTTATTTTGGGCAAGTCACACTTTCTCAGCTTCAGAGGAAGGCAAAGGCTAATTCCCTCTGAAAAAGTCTTGCCAAGAAAACCTTGTAATAAGTTTGTCTTAGCATCACTATATGTCTGAAATGACTTGAAGACACACAACAAAAAGGCACAATGAGGAGACATTCACTTACACACACAACTCTCCTTTGGGGGGAATATGGACTTCTCCATGTCTAGACACATAACCTGTATATTGACTTTACATTTCATGGAAGGCATCACATATTTTACATCATATTAGCACCTAAGCAAATATTACTATACGTATAGTCTTTCATTTGTAAGGAAAAATAACCTCTGTATGCCATCTGTATCATTGACACCATCCATTACAGCAGTGGTTCTCAACCTGTGGTTCCCCAGATGTTTTTGGACTTCAGCTCCCAGAAGCCCTGAGCATTGACCATAGTGGCTGGGGCTTCTGGGAGCTGAAGTCCAAAAACATCTGGGGACCCACAGGTTGAGAACCACTGCATTACAGCATATATTATATCTTTTTATAACAGGGATTTATCTATCAAGATATTAAACAAATCCAGTTTTACTATGGCCAATTTAACACTGAGAGCAGAAGGTTTTTTTTGTCCCTTTTCTTTAACCAGAATTTTAAGAGTGCCTAACAGTTAGGAAAAACATCATCAACATAAATGTTGTAATAGATAGCTAGGTCTGATGTGTTGGACACTACCATACACAGCCTAAATTTCATCTCTCAGGAGGGAGTTTTATACTATCTCGAGCATCTCTCTCTCCAATTAGAAAAGGATCCAACTTATCTCTGGCCATTTCAGCACTACAGCCCCAATCTGGCATGGGGACTCATTGAAGTTGGTGGTCCGTGAGGCATGCCACTGCATGAAGTCATTGTGGTCCCACTCCTGTCCTGTCCTCAGACATCACCATTGCACATTCTACTATTACTGAAAAAAATCTGGTAATATGCCCTTTCATGAAACAATCACATTGGCTGGGGCTGTGTGGAAAGCGCTGAAGCACTATCTAGGCACTTACCTCCTGAATGCAGCACAAGAAGAGGCCAGCTGCATTGCAGAAGGAAGAAAGGAATGTGTCTCAACTTCTACCATCTGCCAGCAGCTGGCTGGATGCAGTGGATGGCATTTGGGACACATTCCCATTCTGGTGAAGGCATTGCTGGGATGACATCGGGATGTCACGTGATACAGGCAAGGCATGGAAAGGGTCTCTGTCAATGTCAACAAGGATTCTCCCATCTAATGAGAAATGAGATTTTACTGTCCACCTATAAAAGGCTGTTAAGTGACCAAGCACTGTCCATCACTATTGCTGGTTGTTTGCCAATAAATGAGTTGTTTGCCAATAAATTTTTTTCTGACTGGAAAAAAGAGAGAGGATAAATTGACTCTCTGGAAGGATCCAACACTGACATTTCACCTTTTAAATTTGTTTCAGTCTCCGCTTTCCATTTGTAGAATCATTGAATCATGGAAGTGACCCCAAGGACCATCTAATTGCTTGCCATATGCAGATAAGAGCACATCCGAAAGATGGTTATCCAACCATCGTTTAAAGATCGCCAAAGAAGGAAAGATTAGGCAGTCTTTTAATGGCTGTTCAGTTTATTAATATATAATCAAAGTATCTGTTTAACATTAAAAAAAATTCAAAATAAAAAGTGGACTTTTAGTCTTTTCCAGAGGAGTAGGGGGGTAGTCTGTGTGGCCACTGGAAAATCCTAGTAGAAAATTGGGCCCCTGACTGTTGCAGTTGCCCACCTTATTCTAGTTCTTTGACTAATCCAACCATGAGGAAAAGCTAGTAAAATAATAGTTTCTAATTATCTTTTCTGCCTCAGGAAACAGTACTTGATTTTTTAAAAAATGGCAGCATAGATTGTGAAACGATATATTTGAAAATATAAAGATAATTATATTTCCAAATATAAATGCAACTTTGAAGAGAGTAGCATTCTGATTTAGCCCTTGGGAGTGTACAAGATGAAGGCTTCTGTACTCATACAGAAATTATCCGCAGTATTTTTGCAGCCAGAGGTCTGAGGGAGCTGCTTTCCAACTCGTGACTCTTTACTTAGAGAAAAGTTTTAAGAAACGAATCTATTACTGACTTTGTCCCCTCCTAATATACTCAGAGCCTTGAAAACAATTGGTTAATGACAAGTAGAGTTATAAATTCATTTGTATTTTTTAGCAATTTAGTTTGACTTGAGCTCTCCGGATTTATGCTGAAGCTAATTCCATGCTTTAGTGGGTTAATTAATTTAAAAATGTTAGAATTTGTTAGAATGGGTGGCTTTTCCTATTGCAGATTCATTAAGACAGGAAGGCCTTAGGAAAAGAAGGATTAGGATGTCAAGAAATGATATGATGTGAATCTGTTGCTAGGCAGCAGAATTTTTTTTTTTTTAAAGTGTAGCTGGGAAGCAATGGAAGAAGAGATATTAGGATAATGCCAGTTAAATGCCGGTACAGCAGCCACAGGGTTGTGAGTTCAATTCTGCTGGGCTCCAGGTTGACTCAGCCTTCCATCCTTCTGCAGGTTGGTAAAATGAGTACCCAGATTATTGGGGGCAATTAGCTAAACACATTGTAAACTGCTTAGAGAGCACATAGCTGATAGGCGGTATAGAAATACACATGCTAATGCTATTGCTATATTGGATAGCAATTAATTTAGAATAGTCTCTCTTTGCTTCTCATCCCTCTTTCCCTTGCTGATTCTACCCACTCCCTGATCACATATTTTCAGGGGTTAGGTGAGACTCAAGTAGGGATGGAAAAAATATTTAAAAGTATTTGGGGGGAAAAAAAGCATATTTCTTGAGTGTGGAGATGCCCAGATGAGAAGAATCTTGTGCAAAAATATTTTCCTGTGCAGAAAGACTGTTTTCTCACAAAATGATCATGTGCAAATTTTGTGGAGCAGAAGTTCTGAATTGTGAATAGTTTATGAAAACTGCAGTTTCTGGAGACTTTCTTGCAACAGGGATAAAATTGCTGATACTTTTGAAAACAAAATTAATGAAGAATTACATCCCTAGGCTGGAGTTTTTAACCTGGAGTCAAAAGGTTTGGAGCCAAAAATAAATAAGCAGTAATGTTTGTTTTTGGTTTCTGTTGTTTTTACTGACCTGGTTGTTAGTCTAGAGGCACCATGTATTATTTTACGTATCTACATTCCCTCATTCCCTTCTATTTCCTTGTTGTTTGGACCACTAAAACTTGGTGAACCGTAAAACAGAAAGAACTTACAGTTCTTCCAAACGTATCAGACCCAGGTTCTGGTACCTCTACAATTGTGCAGACATGGAATAAGAATAATTAAGAAATCATATTTTGTATTAGGATAAGAAGGAAATTTCTCACTTCAGAAATGAATCAGGTAGCAGAGCCTGTGCAAGACCCTTGGCCATCACCCTGAAAAACTGCTTCCAGTTAATATTAGAAATCTTAAAGGTCAAATTCTATGATTTCAAATGCCTTGGTATGTGGCAGAAAAGTAAAAAAAATGAGTATAATTTTTTTAAAAATTGACTCTTTCAGTACAGTAAGATGCAATTTAATTGTTTTGGATAGTAACTCTGATATAACAGGAAGGTTCTGAACTCTCTTCTGAACATGTGACAGAATCCATCTGGCTGTTTGTATCCAGCACTTTTCATATTCCTTGTAGTCACTCAGGATCTCTCACTTAAGGATGAGATCTCCCTGACCTCTTTCTAAGGTTCTTTTGTTTTGGGTTGTTGATTGTTACACTTCTCTGGTTTTTTGTTGTTGCTTCAAACAATACGCTTGAGCTTCTGACTTAACAAGAGCTCTTCTTTGCTGGTGATGGGAGGACAGAGATGGACTCTAATCTTTTGCATGTGATAGCTTCTTCTTTCCAGCATAGCCCCATGCAAATGGTAAGAAAGGCCAGCCAATCAGCTAGTTTGGAAACTGGTTGGCTGGCTGGAGGCAGATGCTGGAAGAAGAAATGTCCATTCTAGTCTTCTAGGAACCATATAAAAGCTCTTTGATTGGAACTTCAGCCAGTTTTTCTTTGATGAGATTTTCCATCCTCCCTCCCTTGACTAGAGCTAGACACTTCCTGTCACGAATTGCTAATTTTATTATATGGATGCTTTATCCTTCTCTTAACTTTTGGGGTGGTGCTTTGGGCACTGGGCTTCATACATCTGGGGGTCAAACTGAAGTTTGTGTGACTAGTTTCCCACTTTGGAGAGTCCCTTCAGGAAATATCAGGCATTTGTAGCAGACCCAGGCACCTCCAGATGGCACAGTGACTTTCAACCATGTTGATTCTAAGTACTACCATCCCACTGGTCTTTCTCCAGCAGGTAGATGAGAATGGATTTTATTGAATGACAGACAGACTGCAATACTTTGATCCATGCTTTATCAAGACTGTATTAATAGCTGCCACTGATAAATGTGGCTATTTAAACTCCAAGACTGTCTCCTATGTGTGTTAACGGAGAAGTTCTTTTCATCCAAGGCCTCCACATCATTTTCTAGCCCAAGAAAATTTTGTATTAAAAAAAAAATCTTAAAAGCACTCTTAGTTTGCCCCTAGTATAAGGCAGTTTCATAAGATAAGAAGGCAGTTTCCTTGATAACAAGGATAATATTTATCCATTCATGGCAGGGATGAGAATCATGTGGCCTTCCAGATGTTATTACACTGCAACCCCCAGCACCCCTAGTCATCACAGAAAATGGTAAAGGAATACTGGGAGTTGCAGTCCAACATTGCCTGGAAGACCACATTCCCATTTATGATCTCTAGCCTCCTTGGTAATAGTTGTGTTTTCTCTACAGTAGGCACGCATAATGCAAGCATTCCATACCTTCCTTCTCAATGGGAGAGGGGGTCCTCTGACTGGCTAACACACGTCTGACTTCTTCTGCTGTGAGAAATCACATTTTTGAACAGTTTAACCTCTCATTGAAACATATGATTGGCAATTGCTGGTGTTATTTTCTGGGATGTGTCAAATATTTGCTGAAGGAACATCTCCTTATATCCACTCTTGTGTACACTTGGTGAGAAAATAGCAGTGAGAGAAAAACTATAACATAAAATGGGTACTTTTAATATTGTTTTCCCTTTCTTAACATGGCATGTAATCCCCCTATTAGGTAACCTATCCAAAGTTAACATCCTCTTCTTATCATGTAACTGTTATACAGAAATGGAGCATGGAGAGAGGCTTGAGGGCAAATTAAATCATCCAGAAGCTTTCTCATTTCTTCTGTTTGACATCTTATTCACCTGTCAATTTCTCTCATAACAATAAGAGGCAATTAAGGGATGGAGGATGGGGATTCTTTAAGGGTTTTTTTTTTTTTTTGGAAGTAATAGGAATATGTTGTAGTCAGTAATATTTACAATGTGGTCATTTTCTGGATTCACAATTTGTCATAGCCTATCTCAGATGCAGGCATTTAGCTATCACTTTTTGCTACTTACACATGTTAAACCTTCTTAGGAAGGGCACTTTATTCTTCACTTCGTTCTGCTAAGCTAAAGCTATCATTATTCTTTATGTGGTTAAGTATGCACTCCTTTGTCCTCGGCTGTTGAAATTCCTTTCAAGCTGCTGACAGCCAGTTTCGATAATCGTAAAATGATATAGCATAGTAGCACACAGACCTTCAGGCTGTCATTGAAAAACACAAATTAAGACATGGTGTGTGTGTTTAGATCAGCATGGATCATGGATTCAGCTTGTATTCCAACTAAAATGTTAGCTATTTTATCACATGTTGCTGAGTCTACCGTTACCTTCCTAGGCTCTGTCTTCCATTATCAACTTGTTCTAACTGAATTGTTTATGAAAAACTGAAACATTGCAATTTAACAGCCCAATAATTCCTTACTGAATCCTCCTGTTTTATTAATAAAATGATTTAGTTATTAAGGACTTTATTTAGGAATGCCACAAAAATAAGCTCAGGAAAACATGCCACACTTAGTACTAAGTCATTAGTAGACAAATAGCAATTTTGCTTCGAGATGAAGTTCGATCACTTCCATTAAGCTTCTGTCAGTAGCAGAGAGAAACAAAATGCCCATTGTCAACATATTGTAGAGTCCCACATTGTTTCTAAAATTGTTCATAGGCAGTGCTATTACTGACTGCTAGGCTACTCTGAAGGTGGAACAACTTTTCATCGAAAGCAATTTGCATATTACAAGTTGTGTAATCAGGTTGTGCACTGCTAGCTTAATAAGAGAAGTATTTACTCTGTGTTAGTGGCAGACATTGTGGTAGGCTTCTGATAAACACAATGAATGAAACAAATACAAACTCTTGCTCCATGCTCATGATACAGTGTAAGAGGATTATGAGCTTAATTGCATTATCTGCATTATCTAGCTTGTTAGTTCATATGAGCTTAGCTCAGAAATGAATTCCTCAGGTTTTGGAAACCCTCGCAAAATTTGAATCAACCCTTCAAGATCCAAGCACTGAAGAAAGGAAGTGTTGATGCTGTTTTCCCATGTCTTGTCTTGTTCTCCATCAAGATTCTTCCACTGACCTTGGTGTGGCACAGGAGCAATGGGAACTATACCAGAGAGGATAAGGTGTGGGTTTGGGGGCTACAAGATAGAGGGTTCCCCCCAATCTATAGTATATTAAACATTTAATTTCACTTTTCTCTTACTAACAGAAGGGCTCAAAGAAGCAAAGGACAATTCAAAATTAAATGACATTAATTTACATAATAAAATCCTAAAACAAATACTACAACAACAAGTACAAACAATGTAACAAAATGTAGAAAACCAGCCAGTTTTCAATATGGGATAACACTGGAAGGGAACAGGAAGGTGGTGAAAACAGGCAAGACATGGGTTAAACGTTCTTCAGATCAATGATTTTAAGCTGGAATCATGTATCAGCTACTTAGTTAAGTATATTTAATACTTAGGTAACTATGTAACTGCTCTTGGTCCAAACCCCCAAACTTAATAGAAATGTCATTCATCCATGCTCTGATCACTAGCAAAATGAACCTCCTTCTTCCCATGCAACTGGTGCTTGGCAAAATGGGTTGGGGGGAGTTACAATGTTGGCGATAGTATCACAATTGTGACTACGTAGTGACTGTGAATACATAACATGCTCCATAACATAAATAACATAAAATGTTCCATGGTTCATGATCACTATCTAGTCACAGTAGTTAAGTATACTTGAGTATCTGATACAGGATAACAGCCTATGGCCATTTCCACACTACATTGTTATAGTGCTATTATTCCACTTTCAACATCCTGTGGAATTCTGGGGTTTGTAGTTTACTGAGGTCAGAGTTCTCTGGTTCAGATTTCTAAATGCCCCTCTCTAAACTACAAACCCTAGAATTCCACAGGATGTGGAAATGGCCTTAGTTTTTACATTTTGAAAATTCCAAAATTTTCAAGATTTTTATCAGGGCTGTTCATAATGATTTGAAAAGTGTGTATGTGTGGAGAACAAAAATCAAAATTCTGCTCTTAAGTTAAAGCCAAATTCTACCCTTAGGAAGACTGAAATCTTCAACAAATATCACTTATGCAAGCATGCACAGTGCTGACATATTTGAAAAGTTTATTTTGCTTTTAGTCACAATAAAGTCAAGAATATTGCACAAGATGGCAGCCTGCCTCCTGGAAATCCTTTTTTGTTTAGACTATTTCTGAAGCATTGTGTTTTCGCTGAATGTTCAATTTATGTAAAGAAATCTTTTGCAACTTTTAGGCCCCAAAAAGGAAATCATCCAATGATTTAAAAAGGAAACCCCTTTTGATTTTCAGTAATGATGTCTTCTGTACCTAATTTCAGATCCCAAAGTGTCTTGTGACTGCAAAATCACAGAATACACTTGAAGACTTATATTTCATCTGTGGTTGTGAATGAGTTGTGTAGAACCTTGCTTTGTGGTTGGACTTCAAAACTGTTTTGTTTTTCTGTAATCAGCTAGATCAGTCCTTTTCTACCCTTGCTGCTCTAACATTTTTTTCTGGAGAGGAATGACTACTAAAGGACACTGAAGAACAGCAACAAAAGTTTCATAAAATTCAGTGCAGTTGAATTCAAGGCATAAGTTAAGGATGTTTATTTTTCCTAGTATGTTCTCATGCTGTTTGGGAATTTAAATGAAGTTGCTTAGAAGGGAGAATAACTTATCAAGTTCTTAAAATGAGATACTAAGATATTCAGTAATGCAAAACAGCATTTATCTCTAGTTGGCAGAGTGTAACACTAAGGTATGGACATGTCATAAGAAAGCACTGAAACTTGTACAACTATATAAAACTAGATTTGCATACCTTCAGAAACTGAATTAGATTATGTTTTCTTATTTTATATATTGAGATGTGTGATACACAGAAACACAGATGCATGTGTCAACACAGATTTAACAACTACTAAATCTTCCATTTGGTTTACTCATTACATAAAAGCATATAAATGCAGTAAACAATGCAATGAAATTTGAACCTGGAAAAAATGGAGTTCTCCTCTAGTCAATACAACCGCAGCTGCATATGCCTGCCTATAAAAGGCAAGATATAAATACCTGCCTCCAGAAACCCATACTGACAGAGATGTAATTCTTCATTAAGTTTTTTTGCTGAAAGTAGCAAAAGCACCCACTGTGAGAAAGTCTTTGAAAATCATGCATTTTCAAAGGCTATTTGCAATTTGGAATTTATTCTGCACAAAATTTGAACATGGTTGCTTTGCATGGAAACCAGAATTTGCTATGTGGAATATAATATTTCAATGCAGAAATAGTAATTGTTGCAAACATAATGTTGATTTCTGTGCAGAAAATATTTCCTATGCAAAACAACCATGTGCAGATTTTGTTGTTGTTATAAACTGCTGTCAAGTCGACTTTGACTTATGGCAACCCTATGAATGTGAAATTTCGAAGTAAACCCATCATCAAATCCCTGACTGAATCTATGGCCATTTCCGCAGTACACTGTTATTTCACTTTCAACATCCTGAGGAATTCTGGTGTTTGTAGTTCACTAAAGCCAAAGAGTCTCTGGTTGAGAATTCTAAATGCCCCTCCCTAAATTGCAAATCCCAGGATTCCATAGGATGTTGAAAGGGGAATAATAGCATTATAATAGTCTAGTGCTGAAATGGCCTATCTGTAATTAGGTCTTTTTCTTTTCCTACTATCTATTACTTTATTGTCTTTTCTAGTGAGTCATGTCTTCTCATAATATTACAAAATACAACACTATAAGTTGAGTCATCTTGGCTCTAGAGAGAGTTCAGACTTGATTTGTTCTAGGACCCATTCATTGTCTTTTTAGCAGTCCACAGAATCTGCACAATTTTTCTCCAACACCACATTTCAAATGAGTTAGTTTTGTTCCTATCAGCTTTCTTCACTGTCCAATAGAAATTGGAAATATGGCAGAAGCCATCCTAACTTTAGTATTCAATAATACATCATTACACTACAGGATTTTGTCTAGTTCCTTCTTACCTATCCTTCCAAGTTCTAGTCTTCCCTGATTTCTTGACTGTAGTCTCTGTTTTGATAAATGACTAAGCCAAGGTGTGGAAAGTCTGGAACTATTTCAGAGTTTTCATCATCTACTTTAAAGTCATTTAAATAATCTGAGCTCATTATTTTTGCTTCTTAACGGTCAATTGTAAACCTTCCTTTGTACTTTCTGCCATGATTTTCTTCAAAAATCATTCCAAATCTTTGCTATTTTCTGCTAGTAGTATGGTGTTATCTGCCTATCTTAATTTGCGGATGTTCCTTCCTCCAATTTTTTGCCTCTTTTCTCTGAATGTAATCCTTCTTTAGGTATGATATGTTGAGCCTACAAATTCAACTGATAGGATGATAAAATGCAGTTTTGCCCGACTCTCTTGCTAATTGGAAACCATTCCATTTGTTCTGTCCATATTCTGTCCTGATGGTAACCTCTTGTCCTGAGTTCAAGTTACATATCAGGACAATGAGATGTCGTGGCATACCAATTTTATTCAGACGGAACCATAATTTTTCATGGTCTACACAATCATAGGCTTTGCTATAATTTATAAAGCACAGGATGATTTTCTTCTGAAATTTATTAATGCAATGGTCTTGTGATTACTGCAACCCCTGGTGTACCCTTTCTTTGAGGACTGGAATGTATACTAAGTGTTTCCAATCTGGGGTCATTCTTTTGTTTTGCATATTTGTTGAAATATCTTAGTTAGAACTAGAGTAAAAGAGGTGTCATGTTCTTCCTTTTTGGTTTTTATCTTAGATTTCTTTGCATCAATTGTTATAGCTTTTCTCCTTGTCCCTGTGCACAAGCTGCTGAACAGTTACATTCAGGGTTCTGACTCTATTTCTGTCATCTTTTGCTTCTCATCTGTCCTTAACTGTGAAGATTTTGATTTGTCATCCATTGAGGCTTCTCTTTCTTTTTCGCTGCAGACTTTTTTGCAATCCTGCAATCCTTTTTTTTGTTCCTAGCTTCAGTCAAGGGTTCTTCTGGCTTCTGGTCAATTAGGCTTAATAGTGCAATTTTTTAACTTTATATTTAAAGTCCAAAATTATGTGGTGGTGTTCTTCAGATTGTATTTCTGAAATTTGGTTTTGTGTTCCTCTTCAGCTTTACTTTAATTTTTCATATCAGCAAGTCATGGTCTGTGCAACAATAAATCCCCAATCACAACATCTTCTATGCAGAAAACAACATTTTCTGTGCTGAAATTAATATTTCTGCATTGAAATATTATTTCCTGATAAAGAAAATGCTGTTTTCTGTGCAAACCAACTATGTGCAATTTTTGCACAGAATACTGTATTGCAAAGATTCATTTCAGTCTAGGATTCTTCTGATCAGAGTTTCTGAACACTTGAAAAACATGTTTTCGATCATGTTCTGAATATTTTCCAATAATCTCTCCATCCCTACTTACTGAGTATATGTGAACAGCAAAACAGAAAAGGGGAAAGCAGATTAGTTTGTGGCACCAGGTAAAACCAACTTATTTAAAAAGCATACATCTATAAGGCACACCACCAAAATGGAAATCATAAGAAAAAAAACCCTTGAGTGCATTTGGGAAGAAACTTTCGAGAGTGCTTTAGAAGGTTCAAAATGTTTTTGTCTATTTATGCAAGGCTTACCTTACCTGGTAGTTTCATTTCACACATACATACAGCTAGTTCTGAATGAAAAGTTTGCTGAAACATGTTGATCTGCTTCTTCTTCTTTTGGTGGTGTTGTAGGAACATATCCCTATTCTTTTCATGTTTTCTCTATCTTTGACCCCAAATTTTCTGTTAAAGAAGTGATTTGCAGGAATACATCTACTTTCTTAACTGCACATTTCTGAACCTTGCTTCAGAATATGAAGGTAAATTGGACTCAAAATGTTTCTTAGGCCCTTTCCGCATGTGGGAAAGGAACCACGCGAAAACGGGATTCACCGGATTTCTTCGGCGTCCGGTTGAGTCCGTCAGGACGAAGAGCAGTGCGAGCTCGTCGCTCCGCACTGCTCCGGCATCCAAAATGGCAGCTTCCGGTTGGTGGAGGCTCTCCACCAACGAGAGAAGCTCGCCAGCCTAAAGCCCACCCCTGGCAGATCTGCAGACATGCACTAGTGCACACCTGCAAATCTGCACCGGAGCGCAGTGATGGAGCGACATGGAGTCGCGTGCTCCGTGCTTTTTAAAAACCTCTAAAAAGAGGTTTTTAGAAAACACGCTGCACTACCAGTTCTGGTCGCTCCGGAGTGGACTGAGGTGCGGAACTGCAAAAAGTAGTCTGCCCCAGTCCACTCTACAGTGCAGAAGACCTCCATCGGAGGTTGCTGTGCCCCGTTTTAATAGCCTGGTGCAGAAAGGGCCTTAAGTGAAGATTTAGTTAGCTGAATGGATACGCAAGTTGGATGAACTAAGAAGGAAGCATTTACTTCAAAGAGAATTATTTTATGGAAGAAGTGGTTCACTGGATTCTAATCCTATGCCACTTTATGATGTAAGTCATATAAATAATTTAGAACAGCTTTCTTCATTTAGAAAACTAAATGCTCTTTTCTACTGACTTGAAAGAACAGGATCCTTATTCTGTTCAGGATCAGTATTTTCTTTTAGTAATTTGTTAATCCATTTTAAAATGAAAACTTGAAAACTTTTTCCTTCAGAATTCATTTTATGATGCTTTTAAAGTAACGGATCCACTTCATTGCTTTGTTGTATTTCTACAAAGCTTTTACATAACATGCAAAACAATACACTATTATATAAAAATAATTAAATGGATGTCATTGTGGAATAATAGGAAAACATGAGTAGCATCAGTAAACAGTGTTTGTGTATAAACTGATCTTTTTTCTCCCGTACCTTTGTTCATTCAGCAGCTGATGCATTTTCTGGTTCCATAGAAATAGATAACTGGGTGTTTAAAGAAAAAATACTGTATTATTATTTTACTATTTATGGATTTATTGGCTTTTTTGTCTTTCTCCCCAGAATGGGATTCAAAGTATTACCTAATGTTAAGTACCGCTAACATTAAAAGTTAAAACAAAAAGAATTAAGAACACAGGCCAGTATTCTACTTGACCTACTCCTGGTTCAACCCCCATAAACCTGGTGGAAACATCATTTACCCAGTCTCCCAATCACTAGCAATATGGACCCCCTTCTCCCCATGTGGTTGGTGTCTACTGAGGAATGTTGTAGGGGCTATTACAGTTGTGACAATAGGGCCATAATCATGACTAAGTAATGATCATGAAGATGTACACATGAGCAACTGTTCCATATTCATAATTAACCGCTTAGTCATAAATGTGACATTACTGCCATGATAATAATTTCCCTTCCTTTACTGCTCATCAACTCCATGGCAGGTCCATTCTGTGGGTGATAGGAGCATGGGTGAATAACAATTCTGACAGATTTTTTGGGGGGTTAGGGGGTGGGCCAGGAGGGATTACTTAGTTAAGTGTATTTAGCTAACAATATGCATTTGAGGTAGCTGTGTTGACCATGCAGCAAAATACAAAATCCATAAAACAGTGCTTTTTCAGGCCAACAAAAAGCACAAAAAACATCATGCCAGCTTTTGAAGCTTCACTAGTTTCTTCATCAGACAAAGATGTTAAAAATCATACCTGAGAAGAAAAGTGATGATGTTAGAGTCACAGGCCTACATTTTGTTTCAGATGTCACCTCCATTGTCCGTTAAGATGGTCTGGAGAGATACCATGCATGTGGAATAGTTAATTAGGCAGGTGGGTATAGAATATTGGCTAACATTTTTTTTTTTAAATTAGAAACACAGTATAAGTATACACCACAGGAAGCTCAGTCTATTTCTGAAAGTCTTTTGTCCAATAGGACAAAGAAGAGGAGGGGCACCTTAGCTTCCTAGGTAGGGAGTTTAAGAGTTTGGGAATAGCCACTGAGAAAGTCTAGTGGTAGTGAACTGGGAGAAGGTCCTCTCATGAAGATTGCAAAACCTGGACAGATTTGCACTAAAAACAACTGTTTTACTTTCCTATACATCTACTCTACTAAGCAAAAAGTTCTTAGATTGTCTTACTTTTGATGCTGAAAATTGTGTTCAATAATTAAACAGCCTACTCTGGTTCTGCCTGTTGATATTTTAATAGTCCTTTCCTCAGGGAGCAATATAAAGAATATAAAGAGCAACATATGAATACACACACATAACACCACGCCATGAATTACAAAATCATATTATACTAATGCATTGCATATACCCTGTATAGGCTTACTTAGAGAAAACTCTTGAGTTTTGAGTCTGAGTTCTGAGAAGTCAGTCCTCTTATGCTTACTTAAGACTAAAAATAAAAGTAAATTAAGCTGTTCTCGATGCATTTTAAAAACTATGTAGTTTAATTTATATATTATCTAAAACTTTTCTTTGTTTCTGCTTATTAGCTGTGCTTCTTGAGCTGATATAGTACTGTTTTGCTTATACTTTAACAGTTTCCATCTTGCCATTTCTTTAAAATTTTAAACCACATCACTGTTATTTTCCATTTCTTCTTCTTGCTACTTTCTATAGCTCTGTGGATATTTATTTTTCTGTTTCACTTTTAGATGATGTGAATCTCACTGATTGACATTTGCCATATAATATGGGATACCCAAACAGTGATGGATTTAGGCACAAGGTGCAGGGTAGGCCATGAGATTTATGAGGTGGCTGTAAATGTGGTTTTTGAAACAAAAATACAACTTTCACATAGTTATTAGAATAACATGCTTAAACCTGACACATTGGACAACACCAAGACATAAACATTGTTGACATATCTCCTATGGTATATGCAGATTATTTGTTAATGAATTGTTTTCAGGATAGTTAAATGGTGTCCGGCACTACTGATCATCAGAACAAAAGCAGAAGTTCTCTTTCTGTTTACCCATACTTCAGTTTTCTACTTGGAAGTTGTGGCTAAATCATCTCTCTCTCTCCTTTTCTCTCTGGAGAAACATACTGGAGGACTCTTTTTACAAAAAAAAATTCAATCTAGAGAATGTTACCTTTTTGTTTTATTAGCATTTTGGCCTGTGAAAAAAATTGAGGTCTTTACAAATATTGGGATTTTAGCAGTGAAATAGGACTGTGCAGAAAACTCCATTTAGGGATCTCTCTATAGGGATAAGAACTCCAACATATAAACATTTCAACACAAAAATATTACTTACTCAAGTATTTTTCCCTCTGGAGATTTTAGCACTCAAAAACAGCTCATTTTCTCAGCAGGAAATGTGGTCTGCTGGCTTCCTCCTTCTTTCACATCAGCTATCCTCATGAGATACTAGTAATGACATCAGATATAAACTATTGCACTCCATCATATGCTATCGCTACCATGACAGGTAGAAATACTGAGAAATATGCTAAAGATAAACTTTGCTTTTTAAAAAAGCAGTTGTTCTTATTTTAGACTGTCTACTCACTCAAGACAAGGGAATTTTCATTGTTGTGACACATAAGGAGATAAGTATTATGTGCTTTTTTGTGTCTACATTTCATGTAATTTCATTTTTGGGGAGACAAAACACCTTCATTCTTATGATATGTCAGTTGCTTTAGCCCTGGGGTTAAGGAATTATGCAAGTAGACCAAACAAACTCAGACGGAGATGGAGTGCTCTAGCCCTGCTTGCTTCTGCCATTCTCCTCGTGATAGAAAGAAGATCTTTATCACAAGGATATCCTCCTCTGTGTAGGACTTCTCCTCTAAGCAAAGTTTGGAGGAATAGTGCTCTAGCAACTAGTTGCTGCCATGTTGTGGCAGGTGTCTGGATCCACAATGTCAATAATCTTCCAAACATTCTTGGAAAACACATAAGTCCCAGGAGATTGGAGAAGAGCAAATATTATCTACAGCTTCAAAAAGGGAAAAACAGAGGACCTGAGCGTTTAATGATTAGTCAGCTTAATGGAGATACCAGGAAATGATCTAGAACAAATCCTGTCACGGGCCAGGTTTTGCCTTCCCCAGGTGGACAGCGGCCTTGAAGGAGGAGCAAGCACACCTGGAGCTAATCAGGGTGGGATGAGATCCAGCTGGCTCCAGCCTTCTTAAGGAAGGCATAGAGCAGTAGCTCAGCACCAGAAATGATTTGTGTTTTGTTGGTGTCTGGATATTCTGCCCCTCTTGCCTGCTGGATTCCTAGAACTTTGAATTATTTCTGGCTCATGAACAAGTGAGTTGCACTGACTATTAGTTTCTCTCTTGATTGTGAATGGCCTCCTGCTGACTTTGCACTCTGTTGCTTGACACAGGCCGCAGGCACCTGTGACAGCAGACACAGAAAGGAATGTTGTGGTTAATAATATCTGGAATTGTTTTTTCAAGAACAAGTCATACAAAACTAATCTTATCTCACTCTTTTTCTGATAGAGCTTGGTAGATCAGGGCAGTGCTGTCAGTGTAGTATATCTTGATTTCAGCAAGGCTTTTGACAAAGTTCTCAATGATAATATTGTATGCAAGCTGGTGAAATGTAGGCTAGACTTTCTGTTAAGCTAGTGAGCTGTGATTAGTAGGGTGTCTCATGGTTCTGTCCTGCACATGGTATTGCTTCTTTATAAATAACCTAGATGGCAGAATAAGGTCATTCTTATCAAATTTGCAGATGTCACCAAACTGGGGAGGTAGGTAGCTGTATGAGCTGTTTGACCATGGAACAACTGCCTCAGAGGATGTAGATTGTCCTTTTTGGATGTCATCAATCAGAGGTTGGATGGCCATCTGTTAGGAGCACTTTAGTTGTCTCTTTGGTCATGGCAGAAGATTGGACTATATGGCCCTTGCAGGCCCTTCCAGTTCTAAGGTTCTATAACCTGAACTGCTGAACTTTGGGGGATGAAATTCAGCACCTTGAAAGCTCCTTTAAAGTTCAGGCTAAAACTCATTTATATTCAGTACTTACTTTGGTAAGATCTGAAGTAGATTTCTAAGTGCACTTGGCTGAGTGCTCTCAGGATCCTCCCACCGCCTGGAAATGTGATTTATCATTGCATATGCTTATGTAAAATGAACTCATTACTCCTTTCTCTGCTTTCTGAAATGGAAATGTGCTTATGTTCTTTATAGTCAGTGTCAGTAAATTTGACAGGGTTATAAAATCTATACAGTAGACCCTCCTTATGTGTGAGGGTGGGGGCACAGAGCCTTTGCAAAAGTGGAAAAACACAACTAACTCCCCCCCACTGTGATTTCCCTCTGGAGCTTCCCCCTTCCCATTCTTTTGCCTTTGGCCCCAGCATTGTGTTTAGGGAGAATAAAAACAACCTAAAAGGCTTACTGGTACTTTCCCTTAAGACAGAGAAGGGGGGGTTCTGGAGTTCTAATTACTTCCGGTGGCCATCTTGAGAAAGGAACACCTGACCAATCAGCAGCCAATATACAGCAGAATGTGCAACCACATGGCAGAGAGGCTACATCTTTAGCAATGGGAGGGGGCTTTGCTCATCCAAAAGGAAAAAACCCCTCTATTTTAAACACAAGCATTGCAAGCCTGGGGTGAGGAATGTAAGGGATAAGAGGAGGAAAATGGGGGGAGGGAGGCAAGCACGTGCCTCATGAATAATGAAGCTTGTGAAAGTCAAGCCCACAAGTGTGGAGGGTGGACTGTAATTCTATGCATGTCTTGGAGTAGGCCTCATTGAATTCAATATGGTGATCTGAGTATTCAGATATACATCTCAAAAGAATAGGCATGTGTGTCTCTTTCATATAATACCCTCCATGTTGCTAATGTGATTATTTTAATTAGCTTACAATAATCCTATCTTCATTTTCTGCCCCATGGTGGCTTAGCATGGTACAATCTTTATCTTCTGACTACAAAGACAATATTTGTCACACTAATAATGTATTAATAGACCATCAAAATCTACCTTGTCTTATTTTTTGAAAGTTTTGCCAAATAATTTGTTTGCTTGAAAATAGTTGAATTCCTACTTAATTTCTGAACTTGTGCCACTTTTCTTTGAGTGTGAGACTTTAACATTATAAATGATACTCCTTTTTTGTAATTTTAAAGCAAATTGATTCACGAGCAAATCTTCTCTTTCCCAGTGAGAATTGGGAAAGCTTTATTTTTCTTTATAATTTAACACTTTGAAACTTGGGTTTGTTTCATTTTATGTAGTTTCCCTTTGAGAGCAATTATATCTTTCTAAAACATGATTTCCAGTAGTGGATAGAATACCATAGGTATAAACAGTTCTATATTCAATAATTCTGCTTCTTAAAATGCAATCTATTATTGGTCCCCTACCTCTCATCCTGAAAATGTCAAAAACTCAAAGTTCATATACATCCCTTTCTGACATAATACGTCTGTGAGTGCGTGTGCGTGTGATGAATAGACAAATTTATTAGCAGTGAGTTAGCTTTCTATTCTTATACCATTTTTATTTACAACATTCTTAATTAACTCGCATTAAAGCTAACCCAGTTTGCACTTCTCATTAGCTTCCTCAGTACCTACATTAACCAAGTTCAGAGTACCTGTTCAAATAAGCTATTTGCCTTCTTAATGAGATTTCCTTTCCTAGCCAGGTACTGGAGTGAAATTATCTCAAATTCAGTAGCAGGTGCTTATTACTTACTGGCTCCACTTTCTATAATTTGGTATGTGTAGCTGAGTCTACAACCGGGTACTGAGTAAATGGTTGATCTGTTTTCTCATTTTGTGCAAAACAACAATCATGTTCCTTATGATGTGACATACACAAAAGGAACAGCATTACATTTTATGTCAGGAGATTTCTTGTAAATCATTATTTATTTTATTTTAGTATGATACTATGTTTGAGAGACCAAAACTGAATTGCTGTGTCTGTAGTATCAATCCTATTTGTTCCAGAAAACAGATGGGATGAGAGAGGAATTCTGTCCTCTGAGACTGTTCTCAGCTCTAATCCAAGCTCAAGACCTGTGCTGTACCATTTTTTCCAGTACTGTTGTTCTTATCCTGAAAGAATAACCAACATGACTTGAGCTAATGTCTGTAATTTGGAAGCTGTACCAGGCTCTACAAGGCTCAGTTTAAGAGTGTGGTGATATCTGATTACCATATCATCAGAGTGATTTGATTTGATGATGTGGCTGATGGGTATGGATGAACCTGTGAATGTCACTTTCCCCACATTAATTTTTTAAAATATTTATCTTAAGCTGATTTTTTGAGTCTCTGGGTATGTGTGGAATATTTCCCTGTAGAACTGAATCATTGGCCCTTTCTGCACCAGGCTATTAAAATGGTGCAGAGCGACCTCCGACAGAGGTCTTCTGCACCGTAGAGTGGACTTGGGTGGACTACTTTTTGCAGTTCCGCACCTCAGTCTGCTCCGGAGCGACTGGAACTGGTCACGCAGCGTGTTTTTTAAAAACCTCTTTTTAGAGCAGTGGTTCTCAACCTGTGGGTCCCCAGATGTTTGTGGACTTCAGCTCCCAGAAGCCCTGAGCATTGACCATAGTGGCTGGGGCTTCTAAGAGCTGAAGTCCACGAACATCTGGGGACCCACAGGTTGAGAACCACTGTTTTAGAGGTTTTTAAAAAGCATGAAGCGCATGACTCTGTGTCGCTCCATCGCCGCACTCTGGTGTAGATTTGCAGGCACGTACTAGTGTGTGCCTGCAGATCTGTCGGAGTTGGGCTTTAGGCTGGCGAGCTTCTCCGGTTGGTGGAGAGCCTCCACCAACTGGAAGCCGCCAGTTTGGATGCCGGAGCAGTGCGGAGCAATGAGCTCGCACTGCTCCTCATCCCGACGGACTCGCCGAGATGCTGACGAAGTCCGGTGAGTCACGTTTTCGCGCAGTTCCTTTCCCATATGTGGAAAGGGCCATTGCATTCTTTCTGCCTCTCCACTGTCAATTAAATGTGATATGCATAGTTGAGTAGTAAAACACAAACTTTGTATGCAGAAGCAGAAAAGAGGTGGGTAGAAAGCAGAATGGGGAAGAAGGGGAGGAAGAGAAAGGAAAAAATCCAAGGCCATTTCCATACTAGATTCTTATAATGCTATTATTCCACTTTAAACATCCTATGGAACTCTGGGGTTTGAGGCCTCTCTCTAAACTGCAAACTCCAAGATTCCATGGAATGTTGAAAGTGGAATAATAGCATTATAACAGTCTAATGTGGAAATAGCCCAAGAGAGAAATAAATGGAGAGATGAGGTAGAGGAAAACTTTTCGCATAATTTTTTAAGAGCCTAGCATTTTGTAAGTAATAAATTAAAGAATTCCAGGGGGATTTATTGCAGATACTCACAAATACTATGATATATATTAAAGTACTATACAATAGAAAGCGGTGGGGGGAGATGCTGAAGAGAGTGCTTTTCTGCCTCCCCAGAAATATTCCACACATTGTCCTTTCATACAAGCCATTATGGTTCTCAAAATATTAAATATTTATATAGACCATTTCTGCACTACACTCTTATAGCACGATTATTCCACTTTCAACATCCTATGGAATCCTGGGGTTTGCAGTTTAGGGAGGGGCCAGCTCCACAGAGGAGCCATCACTGAACAATATCACAATGTATCCCTCCACACATGCACCAAGAAAGACTTTCTTTCCACATAAGCCATTGGATGCAGCCATGGCAATTAAAATGCAACTGGAGTGCTATAATTGTGTAGTGTGAAAGGACCTTTGGACTCAATCCCTAGTCCAATTTGCTAGTATAAAAGAAAGCATAATATTTAGTTTGGTTTTCATTAAATCAGGTGTGGCAATTGCGTGACCTCCAAATGCTGGAATTTTGAAAGGGCCCTGACTGCTTGTGAGCAATGGCATTCTGCTAAACAAATAAATCACTTCCCCAACCATATTCATTCAAAAACTCATGTATACTTTCTTTTCCATTCTTTTTTTACCGTTTCCCAAATGTAGCTTCCACAAGCCTAACAATCTGATCTGTGTCCCAAAAGTTCTCTCTCTTCCACTTTCCTTTCTCCCTGCTGTCTTCTCAAAGAAATCACACAGATGAGTTATGCCTAACAACAGAGCCATGCAGCATATTTTCTCTAATTTTCACATTTCTCCTCCTGAAGCAGCAGGCCTTCCTGTTTTCCCAAATGTAACAGAGGGAAGCAGCCATTCTAACAAATTATTAACAATCTACTTCACAGAAATATTAATTGGAGAATCTAGAAAGGTAGGTTAAATCACTAGAATCAAATAGTGAATCAAACAGCATAATGAGTTGGTCTTTAAGTTAATTCCAAGTTCTATTTGTCACTTCCTGCTACATAGACAATGTTTCAGCTGGTATCAAAAACACATAGTGGATTCTTCCATGCTATACATTTACAGCACTTTGATGCCTTTTTAACTACCATGGCTCCAATCTATGAAATCTTAGAGTTTGTATTTTGGTGAGATTCTGCTAGAGAGAGCTTTAGCACTGTAGTTCAGGGAAGTGAACTACAGAATTCAGAGTGTTACAGATTACAAATCCTGGTATATTGCAGGATGCAGCCATTGCAGTTAAAGTGGTATCATAAGTGCTGCAACTGTATACTCTGCTGTTTCCATTCTAGTAGTTTAAGCATGCCTCGTATCATGCCACAAACAAAACAAATTGGTTGCACAATATTTTCCAACTGTAGTTTTGTCCTCTCATTTTCAAAAACGTAGAGCTCAATCTACTCCACCATGGAATAAATTACAGCCCTCATGTGTAAACATTGTTTATAGAATTTACAGAACCTGATGTCCCCTTCAATGTATACTGAATTCATACTTTCAGGTACTCAATAGGGATATAAAAGAGGCATGCACAGGCCTCTTTTTGCTTAATGGCCTGCCATGGCACTTGTACATGAAACTATAGCCATGTACTCATATTAGATTTTAAGGATACACTGGATTAATTGCATAGTATTCAGAATAACTGGAACATAAGGTAAGACTGCATGTTAGATTGGTGTTTTGCAACAGAAACATGAATTCCTATATTTTTTCATAGCAATGGGGAAAGGTGATTTGAAAAAGGGCATAGTGCAAAAGAAGTGGGATCCAATCTTTGACCCTGTGCTGTGGACCTGATCCACCTTGTTTTGCTGTAGATTAAATACATGTGTATGTTTTCCCTTCTTTTTGCTTATTGCAGCTTTAAATAGAATCTTTCAGTTGGGAATTTGTATGGAGCTGCATTAGCTTATGAACAAGCAGGCACAGCTCACTTCAAGGTGGTCCATCTCCATCCATGAGCTGCCTGCAGTAGGAACATAAAATTACCTTCCAGTAGATCTAGAGCCAAGTCTTTCACCCCTCCCTCATGGAATGCGTGAGAATTTTATTTCATTTTTTCCCCAGTAAGAATGTAAATTCTTATCATTCAGGTAGAGGCCTTTCACTATTTCACTTTGTAAATTCTTAGTCTGAATACCTATGCATTCAGGCAAAGAATTGTGATTCTGAGTTAGTGTTGCCACCTTTTTTTTCCTGACAAGATGCATATCTTTAAGAACTACATGGCCAAGAGGTAGCAATCCGTTCCATGAAAAGAAGAGCTGTATTTCTGGTGTTTCCAGACTTCAGTGTTCTCAGTGCACAGCCAGTAGAGAGAGGTGTTGAGAACTTTGTTCAGTTTTTAAGTAAGAACATACTAAATTCACACAGCTCTTCATAAATAGCATAGAAAAATGCCAGATTTTTTTAAAAAAAATTTAGTATGGAGAAAGTCAAAGTGGCAAATTGTTCTCTCCATCCATGGGTATTGTGGAAAAAGAGAGGTACACTGGCAATACCAGTCATGGAAACCCAATACTGTGTGTTATTTGGCCTCAATTTATAATAGAACTTTTTAACGCCATTTAAAAATGTCACTGTTATTATTTGCAAAATTTAATCACGTATAGAGAGAAATACAGATAACTGAGACTTTCCAAACACTGTTTGACAAATTCCTTAACTACTGACAAGAAAAAAAGGAGTAGTATTAAATAAAGGAAAGAGGTATGAATTTTATCATTCAAATAATTAAAATATTTTTCTTATTTATGGCTTTCTAGAGTATGACTTTTTCATTAAGACTTTTCCTTTGTCAGACTTAACTTTTGTATGTGTAAATGTCATTCTTATAAATTTTAGAACTTAATTCTCAGACCAGTAAGTCAGAGAAAACCTAAAATCTGGAGGGAAAAGGAATCTTAGTTTCTGTTAAAATGTGCAAACCACACTTATTAAAAGAAAAATGATTGGATTTTGTCTAAGGCCAAAAAGATTGATATTTAGGTTAAGCCTCCTGTGGGAAGGTCTAACTTCCACACTACCTAGTTATGGAGATTTCTCAAGCTCAATTTACTTACCTATTCAGTAAGGAGAAGGAATTGTCATCACATTTCTTTCATTACATGATGCAAGTACTATCTCTGCAGTACAGAAATACTACTTCAAATTAGATGGCAGAGTGTGGAGTTTATTCCAGTAGTTTGAACAAGCATTTAAAAGGCCATTAATATGTTTTCAGTGAACAAACATTTCTTTGAGCTTATTTGTTTATCGTTTTACTTAATCCAAAAAAGGGGGGAGGAGATCTGGAAAACAGCAAGTAGAAACTACTGGGAAGTCTTAGAAGTGCCAATAATCAGGGAATTTAAATTTTGAGGCAAAATGGAACTGAATCTACTTAGTTATCTGTTACCCTGATTTCTGGGGGTCCCGTGAGGGACACCTAAATGCTCTCCAAATTATACAAATTGGGGAAATTAGTCAAAGAGCACAAGTTAGCAATTCGAGAGGCAGGGCAATGTAGCGAGATCTTTTACCCGATGTCTATGGAGTCAGGCCGAGTCAAGGAGCAAACAGAAGTGAAATAATAATTGTTGTTTTTATTGAAATACAATCAGACAAATGTATGCAACACACTCACACAGATAACTAGAGAAATAACGGTTGGAGTTGGATAGAGGTATTTTTAGAGGAGGTTTTTGGGA
The DNA here is from genome assembly GCA_948472985.1 of Iguana delicatissima. Classification (NCBI taxonomy): domain Eukaryota; kingdom Metazoa; phylum Chordata; class Lepidosauria; order Squamata; family Iguanidae; genus Iguana; species Iguana delicatissima. The sequence goes on from CAOKZL010003082.1 coordinate 60,889, forward strand.
TGGGTAATACTATACCTGTCTTGAAGCCCGGGTAGTCTGAAGATAGAGTTTGTGGATATGAAGGTTCTCAGTACGTGGGACTGAGGGGAAGGCTCTCCAAGCAAAGCAGCAGCAAGGCTGGATGGAAGTTGGGAGTGATCCGAGGAAGCTCTCAAAGTCAGGGGTTCTTATAGGGGAAAATGTGGCCGCAGGCTAGTCTGTTCTTGGGGAAAACAATGAGTTTTGGGCTGGAGACAAAGCCTCTGAAAGGTCAGAATTTAACATGATTGAGGTAAGTCCGAATTGTCAGTAGAGTAGCCAGTATGCAAACGCAGAGTGCTTGACGCTTGAGTATTCGGCTCGTCAAGCTGCCTGCTCGGGGCAGGGAGTTCTTTGTAAGTAGCGTGCATACATAATGTGGTACTTGCCTTAAGGTCTCCTGAAGCGGCAGTCTGGCTATTTCTGGCCTGCCTGTATTTGTTTGGAATATTACAGCAATTAGCGACCGAGCCTGTTTGCGTGCTTGTCCAGGGGCCTCGCAAACACGTGGGAAGGAATAGGTGAGGAAGGCCAAATTATTGATATCAAAATGATATCTGGTACCCCACAAGTCTGGCTAGAAACTGCGGTAACATATCAAATAGGAAACCAACTGACATTTCATAACCACATTCCAGTGTGGCCCATCCCTCCTATTCATTCCTTCCAGCTCCTATTGTGATATATACTGAAATATACTCATACATTTTCTAACTATCATGTCTGTAAGAATAGCTGTCTTGAAAGGAGGAAGGTCAAAGGCTCAGCATCTCAGACATTTTTACCCTTTGTTCTTGCATGTATATCACCTATTCTTTATTTGCCCCCCTGAACTACAGTTTGCCCTTTCTTGTCAAGATACCTTTAACTCAACTGCAGAGGGAATTCTGAGATGACATTTCCTTTCCCTGAATCAGCTCACTGGAGATTTCAAAAACCCATTTGGCTTTTGCACTGTTCTCTCTCAGCTGTGCTTGGTGCCCATGAGTTTTTGGAATGTATAGGGGGAAGGGGAACCCAGATAGGACAAGTCACACTGTGAACATCAAAACAAAACTAACTGAACTTTTCACAGATGATCTAGGAATCTATGAACTCCTTATAATTCAAAGAACTGATCTATGACTTTTAACCTCTACTGCTAAGCCAGTGTCTGTAAAATGTGAGTATTAAAAGCAAAGTAACTGCCAGGAATGAAAAAGCCTTCTTTAATAAGGTTGTTAGAAAGCAATTTTATTGACTCTTAAATGGCGAAATCCACTTTGACATACAGTCAATGAAACAGAATGATAAATATGTCCGTGGAAGAGAAAATCAAATAAATAACTTTTTTCTTTTTTTAAAAAAAATGCCATATCATGCCATATCTGGTGTATTACTGTAAGATTCAGGTCTAAATGTAGTGATACACCAAGCGAAGGGTAAACACTTTTTGTCTGAGAATGAAAACAAATACACCAACAGATATCAGATATGTCATATTTGCTGGAGATAGATTTACTTACAACTGCATAACTGCTGAGATACATTTACTAATTAGGGCAGTGGTTCTCAACCTGTGGGTCCCAGATGTTTGTGGACTTCAGCTCCCAGAAGCCCCAGCCACTATGGTCAATACTCAGGGCTTCTGGGAGCTGAAGTCCAAAAACATCTGGGGACCCACAGGTTGAGAACCACTGAATTAGGGAGTCAGGAGAATTGTTACTTTCATCACTGTGGCTTCTTATGGTCATGGTAACACTTCTTCATTTGGCCCAGGGGAGAGAGGAAAGTGGTCTGTCTACATAAGTGGCAGGGAGGGGGAAATATGCAGACAGAGGAGCACAAGGGAACATTATCAGCAGAGTAACAAATAGTTCTTCCCATTCTGAGAAAGTTTTTGAAAACTCTAACAATTCGAATTTATTCTACTCAAAATTCACACTTTTTTCCCCACAGAAAACAGAATTTTCTATGCAGGAAAATAATACTTTTGCATAGAAATATTATTTTCTGTGTAGAAAATGCGATTTCCTATGCAGAAAATGTGCTAGTTGGGAGGACTTACTTTAAGCAAAATTCGCACCTTTTGTGAAGAAAACAGCTTTCTCTTTGCATTAAATAATACTTCTTCGTTCAAAGATTGTTTTCTGTGCAAAAAACCCATGTGTGAATATTGTGCAGAATAAGTCCTGAGCTGTGAAGTTTCTTGTCAGTCCAGAATTCTCCTCTTCAGGGTTTCTAGCACTAGAAAAACATATATCATGTTTTGAATATTGTTTGCATTTTCCTCTCATCTCTGTATCTGGTTGGCATTATCAGGGGAGCATCAGAGCAGTACTGTTGGCACAGTTTAGATGCATCAGTGTTAGGAGGTTCAGCACAGCATGGTTTGGGCAGTGCACAGTTCAGGATTTTTTGAAGGGGATATGCAAAGTCAGGGGAATCACCGAAACTGTGGGAGCAACAAAGTGGCTTTTTTCTTTATAAACAACCTACCTCGTTCTTAATGGAGACGGGGATCTTAGAAAAATGTATTACTCTTCCTTTCCCATTATCAGTTGTTACCATTCCACATCTGCTTCTTCTTAGTGTCAGCAGTTTCAAGAGTGTGAGTGTGAGTGTGAGTGTGTGTGAGACAGACAGACAGACAGAGGCTGGGGGGGAGAGAGACAGAGAAGATTGATTCCTTGGTTACTTTCATTACCACACAACTATAGCACTATGATTCTACTTTGACATTTTTTCATTCTGTGGAATCCTGGAATTTGCAGTATAGAGATTGGTATTTAGAACTGTCAGCCAGAAGACTCCAGTGCCTCATCTAACTACGAGATTCCATAGGATGCAACCACAGTAATTAAAATGAAATTGTAGTGCTATAATTGTATAGTATGAAAGGGCCCTTGGAGTCAAACCTCAGTCCAATTTCCTAACAGAAAACAAAGGAAAATATTTGGTTTTCATTAAATCAGGGGTGGGAATTGTGTGGCCTCCAGATGCTGTTGAACTGGAACTCTTGCCATTTTACACTGTTGAGTATGTTGGCTACAGTTGCTGGGAGGTGCAGATCTACATGTGTGGAGGGCCACATGTGTGTTAAATGAATGTTTGAATTGCATTCATTTTTCCTGCATTTGGCAGCAATAGATGAAATGGATAAGGTGGAAATGATCTATTTTTGAATTAAGTTAACTAACTTTTTAAATTAATTGATTGGGTCAAGAGTAATTAATTTGGGGGATAATGTCAAAGATTTCCAGTTTAATCTCACTGTTTCTAGCATTTTGGAAGAGAATTATAAGAGTTAACTAGATGAATGTTGTGATAGTTTTAGAAATTACCTTTGAGTTATCATATAGGAAGATCAAATTATAATTTTAGCTGATCAGTCATACTATTAATTGATTTGTGTCTCACAATAAAGAGTATATGTGGTGTATTGTTTGGAGTATTTGACTGAGACTTTAGGGGAGAATAAGGTTCTGCTGTCCATCTAACCATAAAACTTACTGTGACCTTGAGCCATTTATGCTGTCCTAGCCTGATATACCTCAGAGGAGTTCTCTGAGAATCAAGTGGAGCTTAAGGTCACTGGAGCACAAGTGAGATATAAATAAGACCAATAAGTGACTATGCATATCCATAGGCATTTTTCAGTCTGAAGTGATTCATAGTTACATGTGTAATGTATGAGATAATAGCTCACTTTCGTATGGCTAAGGATGCTTAAGCAGTCAGTGAATGACAAAATATAAGAATCTAGCATTTTATCCAAAGTATTATATCATACTACCTTTCAACCTAATCTTAACAATGAGAATGTTTGGTTCTTATCTGAAGAACATATTCATTGTTTGCATTTGTAGTACCAATCCTGTATCCGAAATCATGCTGCTGCCCAGCCAGCAACGCAACAGAGCTTTCTTTCCTCCTTCCTGAAAACTGGCTACAGTGGGCTTCTCAAGCCAGCAGAACAGATTTTGATGGTTCCTAGCTGTGGAAGTGGTGGGGGAGAAGTAATTTTTCTCATTCTTCTGCTGATTGGTGCAGTTGTATCCTCAGATTACCATCTTGGATTCTAGGATAAGCTGTCTTAATGAGATTGACAAAGGCCATTTCTGCATTAGGCTGCTACAGTGCTATTATTCCACCTTCAATATCCTATGGAATCCTGAGGTTTGCAGTTTAGGGAAGGGCTGCCTCTCCCTAAACTGCAAATCCCACAATTCCATGGGATGTTGAAAATTGGAATAATAGCACTATAATAGTCTAGTGCAGAAATGGCCAAAAAGAGCATTTCTTATCCTCCTTTGTTCCTGAGTTCCCTGAAATATCTGCTGTCAGTCTGTGGGCCTTCTGGTAAAGGTGCGCTGTGGCATAGAAGGATGTGGGAAATTGCACTAAAACTTTGGTTTAGATTACAAAATAAATTAAGCAAGTTATAATTCACAAAACAGTCATACAAAAGTTTTCCCATCCTCTCCTCCCACCTGCAGATCTCTTCATCTCATTCCACATATACAGGAGCTGGCCTTTCCAGGGCACAGGTAGCTTCAGGATGACGCAAAAAATGGCAGAACATTCCTTCTGAAATCTTCTGTAGCTTAGCTTTTCTTCAGGTCTTAACCTTTGTATCTTATTTTCAGGTCCTTTGAAAAATGAATATGTCACAGAAAACAGGAAGTGCTGAGATAATTCATTCTACCAGTACCAACAGGGACACAAAATGTTTTACACTCGTGTTTGAATCCTACAAAAAAATTACTATATATATTTTTTTAACTTGGCCCATCAAAATTCATATACATTTTCAAGCATTTTGGGGTGTCAAATATCTTTAAAAGTCATTTACCCATCAGCACCCTGGAATTCTAGCATAATCTATAAGATGTAAACTAAGCCAAATAGAGCACATAATGGTTTTTATGTTTTTTTTAAAAATGTAGATGCTCCCTTACTTCCAAAGGGATGTTCATTTGAGGTTGGTGGTGGTGGTAGGAAGCACCTGCACTATGTTTCTGCATACCCCATTAAGGCAACCAGTGCAGACAGTGGATCAGTTGTTTATGGATGAATGAGGAAAATATCTCTAAACAAAGAGACACAGCAAATTTTCACTTAATTTTCCCTAATCATTGACATATTAAATGTTTCTGTGAAGTGGATCTATTTCTGGCATCCTCAATCCACAGAACACTCAAACAAAAATTTTTTGATTATGGTATTGTATCATAAATTCCAGAGAACTGAAATCATATTAAGTGAAAGTATTCAAAGTGATGCACAGAGCAGATGTAAATGCTTACTATCCCTCTGAAAGATTATTTCTCCATTCACAGATTTAAACCTCATACTCACCTATGATGTTCAGGAAGCACTGACAAGTCTTTTGTATGGTATAAGAAGGAGAGGAAAACAATCCCTATATTAGGACTGTAGAAAACTCTCATAATAGAAACTAAATGGAAACTGATATAATCATGTCTTCATTTCCAGTTTCAATACATGAGTTGGATAAGCTGCAACCGTCATGGCTTACTTGGTCTTTGTGAGACACACCTTTCTGGATTATATGTTTGCCATGTCATTCAGAATTGCTGAAGAAAACCATAATTACATTCATTAAACTGTTGTAAAAAGTAAAAACACACTTCTGAATCACACTATTTATCTTTAAAACCAGGGTGGAATGTAAGTATTTAAATTTATATTTTTAAAATAACATAATGGACTCTATGGATGTGTAAAATTATTCAGAAAAAAAGTAATTTGAGAATGTACTTCCTGAAGTTAAGAAGACATTCTCATCATGACAGACCTATGTACAAATCCTGATATTTATGGGAAATGGTTAAAGACTGTCTTCGCAAGTCCCTAGGGAGAGAAACAAAATTGTAGTATGGTTCCTTACTTTACTTTTATGATATTGATTTCATATGATCTATGCATAATATATAGCACATGATATTATGAACTCACCTGTATGCTAATAAGCAGTCTTATAATTTTAGAATATCTAATCCACATTCTTCCCAATGTGTCATGATCAAAATAATTAACACAGTCATTCTTGTTACATTATGCTCTGTTATGCTGTGCTATGTTGCCAGTGCAAATATGATTAACTGTTAATCTTGGTTCAACACTAGGGAAAGATGAACAAAGGATAAAGGCCACAGAATTGGGATTATAAATATGACAAATTAAACAGTTTAGAGATATACAGTCTTAATAAAAAAAGGTACATAAATAATATTGGACCTCAAATAACTATATATAGACTGTGCAGTAAAATTAAAAGAAATAATAAAAGAGTAGAAAAAAGAAAAAACGCTCTATGAATCTAAGTGAAAAATAGTCATAATGATATAATCATGAGTGAGGGCAAACAAACTGAGACCCAATTGAAACAACATGGAGTAGTGTTGGTGGGAGGCTCATCCATTCAGATAAGCAGCATTCAGTATAAACTAAATGAAGTACCATCCTTATGTTTCTAACTGAACCTCAACATCTGGTTTTGAACCTCAAAATCTATGTAAATCAAACATATTAGTAGTGCAGGGTTTTTTTTTTCTACCCCCAACAGGCTTTTCTTCTTTAACACCTACATGGCAGTCAGGTAGGCCATGTCCCTATGTTCTGTCTCCAAAATGGACACAGGCTTTTGTCAAGGGAGAGACTATGGGGGCTTTTAGAAGTTTGAGATATAATGCTTGGGTCTTGTCATATTTATTAGGAAAAAGAGATGTAATTTAGGGAAATGATTATCTAGTGGAGAATGACAATTGTAAACATTTGTTGAACAGAATGAGAAAAGTAGGGAGTGAAACACTTTGCTTATAATTTTGAAGCAGAAGTTGTGCATGTCACTTATGAAGCTTGGGATCATTTGAATACTTGGGGCAGGTTTTCTCTAGCCTTAATTATTTCAAAAGCAGGGATATGAAAGTGCAACTGGGACACTCACTCACCCTCTTTGTTTAGTCAATTAACCTGCTTTTTCTCAGGTCAGAAAAATGTTAAAAAATGAGAAAAGTGAGAAGTGAATAAGTGTTAGTACAGAATTCTGTGCACAGCAGGAGACTGACAGTATCTGCACACTGAAGCAAACATTAATTCTCAATTTTCCAACATGAAGGTTCATTTGTTGCGAACAAAACAAAATGAAGCTGTTCAGTTGAGCTTCAAAACTTAGGTCTACAATGTTATCCAACTTGCATTTCAGGAGCACAAGTGGATGTCATTTTAAATAACTGAATCAAAAGGAAATAGATTGCCTGTTATGTACTGTTATTTACATATTTTTATCATGTAGGGCATTTAGCAATATGAAGCAATATGAACTTATATTTATGTATTACTCATGAAGCCAAAGAAAATAACAGAATAGAAAAATACTCAATTCTGTGAGGCTTTATTAAGCTTGTCTTGCATAAATGTGTAAATGATCGGAGATCTTTATCTGATCTTTACTCTGCCCCATTCCCACCAGAATATGGAAAATACTGATTTTTTTTTTCCTGAGCAAATCTGACACCCATAAAATGTTGCTGCCCTGTCTTGTTGTTCATTAGATCAAGTAGGGAGCTGCAACTGGAATAAATGAGAGTTCAATCAGGCTGTTTTATAAGGGAGAAACCTTCTATAGAAGGTTTTTGAACACCAACACTCGTCCACACAAGGCTTGCCAGTGTAGAATTAAACCATTCGCCATGATGGGCTGAACTGGATATTTTCAGACATTGATTTTATTGGTTCAGATGTGTCCTATGTATTGGCTGTGCAGGTTAGAGATGGAAAGAATATTCAATTTTTTTTTAAAAAAATGGTCAAAACCCATATTTTTTAAATTATTGAGAAAGCCTGAAGTGAAGCTTCTTGGACTGATGATAATCTTTGCAGTTCAGGACTTATTCTGTGTAAACTTCACATATTGTTGTTTTACACAGAAAACAGCATTTTCTGCATGGAAAATAATTTATTTCTATGTGGATATATTAACTCCTGCTCAGAAAATGCTGTTTTCTACATAAAATTCATAAAATTTGCACATGGCTGATTTGCATAGAAAATGGCAGGGAGAAAATTGCTGAAATTACTTGTTGCTACCTTCAGGAAGAAACTTAGTGAAGAATTAAAGCCCTAGGGCAGATTCCTCTAGCATCTCAAACTCTAACCACTGTATATATTTGTCAGCGAGGATACAAGGAGTTGCATAAAGTAGATTAACTATCCACAATGATCAGGATTGCACAGTGTGGACTGATGCTGAAGTTGTGTTCTTAAAGGATTTTCCCTATAGCAATGCCATGGGTGAGTGACCCATGACCCTAGCGTTGATCTGTGTTTAATAGGTTACTACTTGATGACCATGTTTCTGGGGAAGACTGGCCTATGCCAAGTGTCTACACATCTTCATACTCTAAACTCAGCATATCATAGGATGTTCCCAAAGGCACTTCCCTTCCCCTATCACTGGGCTCCAGCCCAAGTCAGAGAGTCAGCTTTCACCATAAATGTGCCCTTGGCTACTAATCTTTGTATCTGGGTTGAAGCCCCTCCACACTAACATGCCAGTTTTGCCCTCTATTTTGCAACTCTTGATTTTCCAATAGTCTCAGTTCCGTACAGGAACCCATCTGAAATTTGAGATTCCCCATGCAAGCTCTATTGTGTATCCAATCACTCTGAGACATTAGGATGATGAATACAAAATAAGACAAAAAATTCTCAGGAGCAGTACCTTGGTTGTAGAACTCTCTCCCAAAAGAAGCAAACTGCCTCCATCCCTTTTGAGCTTCTAGCAGACAGCCAGGACTGCACTATTATGCATGGCCCATGGTTCATCAAATAAATTCATGTTGGCTGTTGGAATGTTTTACTGTGTTAGTTAAAATTGATATAGTTTTCTTGTTGTTTTCAAAGAATGTTTTCATCTGCTGTGTGCTGCTTTAAGGGTTTGAGAAGCAATAAACATAAAATGTAAATATAAATAAATTGATCAAATACATAGCTCAGTGCAGGGTATGAAGCCTCCCACCTGTATACTTTTATTTCACCATGAGTGGCCAAAATTGACCTTGCAATGACCAGGTGAAGCCTGTAGTGGCTGAAGTGGCAGTAGTGCTGAAGTTGGCAGTGGTAACTGCTTATATACACTGGCTTTACTCTGTTGCCATGCTCTTAACCCTGCCTCCATGCTTGAATCATGACATCCCTGCTGCTCCATTCTTTCAAGGCATGTAAAGAATTGCTCTGCTTCACAGTCATCTGGCCAGCAGAGCAGCCATGGGGCAGGAGTCTCAATTATGGATCATTCACATTCTGTGTATGTACAGCAAATATAGTGAAACTCAATATGATAATAAAATAATGCATCTAATATTAGAATCTCCACAGTGATGGATCATTTCTCCCCTTAATTCTTATTTCCAAAGAAAGCCAAGTCTTTTGAATAAGTGACTATAGTGTCAGTCTGGTTTCATTTTACTTTCTTAAGGATTGTCATTTACACATAGACACAAATGGATTGGGTGCCATTTTCTATTCTTGTTGCAGTCTTTGTCATGAGTGCCACAGCTCTTTACTGCTTGATATGTTCTCATTTTCACTGCACATTCTCATTCCCATAACAAAGATTATAATGAGAGAAGAAAATGTCATAAAATTAATCCATTCTCATAACAGACTGTAATGAGGACAGAAAATGGAGCAAAATTAATCCATTCTCTTAACAATCTGAAGATTGTAATGAGAACAGAAAATGGCATGAAATTTATCCTCCTTTTGACAATTTTAAAATTGTGACCAGATAAAAAAGTAGAAAAAGGAAAAAAAAAAGTTAAGGAAGTATGAGAGACTAACTGGCTCTTAGGACACTGAGTAACTAAAATAAAGAAGGAATTCTATCAAAGTGTCATATTCTAAAAATAATTCTTTGTCTGCAGTATGATTATCTCTAGAAATCAATCACTATTAAAGTACCTATATTTATTGTCATTACTATTATTATACCTACTTATATTATAGTCCCTATAATTACAATTAATTGTAATAACTATAATATTTAGTAATACTGTTTGTTACTATTATATTTAGTAATATTGTCATTACTATTATATTTATTTGAACACTTGCTTGATTTATTCCATGCCTTCTTAAAAGGCCAAGATAATAGAATAGTAGACTAGTCTACAATGTGCATTGCTTCAGCTATGAAGCATATAACTAACTTTCTCTTCTTTTCTCTCCTGTTTTATCTTATGTGATTGCTTCTAATATTGTGATATGAAAGAGTAAAAATGAGTGGGGGGAGATTCTGTTTGCTATCTCTGTGGAAGAATGAAACAATCTGAATATGTCTATTTTTGACTTATCAAAATAATAACTACAGGAATAAAATTGAGTGTGCCTCAACTGACCTGATACTAAACAAATTTATTTGGGAATAAATAACACTTTATTGTGGAAAAAGATAGAATGTATTGTAAGTCTAAACAATAAAATAAACATCTGTAACCAGGTATATGCCTTGCTGTCCACCAATTGATTACAACATGATTTTGCAAATAAGAGCGAAGAAAGAATGCTTTGGGTCCTAGCCTGGGCACACAGTCCTCATACTATCTTCAGATCTATCTTGTACTGACACCATAATCTGTTACTTACTGGGTGGTAACTTAAAGGCTTGAAAACTTAGCTGTGGGGTTTCAAACCTCAGCCCCATGGTCCAGCCCTGGCTGCTTCATTGATTGCCATGCCCTCATTTGATTCGAGGGGCAAACTGTTTCTGAAGATCTTGGATCTTCAAGAGTGAGGGATGGCCAAATTTCCCTTTCCTGAAGAGGCAGAGTGTGCAGGTTTACAGTCAAAGGATGAGGCAAGGCCTCTTCCTAACCTGAGAGCTGCAAAGAATGGAGACACAGGTGTAAGCCCGAGGGCAGGGGTCTGTCAAATTAACAATTGGTAAGCCACTCTGAGGTCCTTTGTGGCAAAAGAGCAGGGAATCAATCAGGCTACATGCACCTTTGCAAAATACCTATCTGAAAGAGATGTCGACTCAAGTGTGGGGGGATATTCGGGAAGAAAATGTCTCCTTGAGGGCAGAAAACACCTTCCTAGGGAGATGTTCTGTTGAAGTCATTACAACTGAGGTCTGGACTTCTACAAAAGCCTTAAGTCCAAGCTGTGGGAATGTCGGAAGCAATGTCTGTACTAGGATCTTGCCAGCTGTTCCTTGTGAACTGGTCATCTTATTGCTACCAGCTTTCTGATACACATTTTGTTCTCATTATGGAACTTTTCTTGCTTGTCTGATTTGACTGTCTGACCTTGCCTCTCCATGTCTGTTGTAATTTGCACTAACTTGCTCTATGGTAAGATGTGCCCATTTAACCTTTGCTTGATTGATGATTCTGTTGCTGTATTACCTATCTGGACTGCCTGTTGCTATTTTGCTGCCTTCTCCAATTGATTCTTGTACTGGACTGTTAGACTTTGCTTCTAGAGCCTCCCTGACTCTCAAAAAAGAGATTGTTGTTTCATCACCTTTTAGCCCTGTTTTTGGTTATAACACTATAGCAAGAAAAAAATGTTGTTCACCTTGTTTAGGTATTTGAAAGTGGCTCAGGCATAACAATCTAAAATTAACTTTCATCACCAAAATCTTTAGGGCTGGAATCTTGTGCAAATGCTTACTGTATGTATAGATGTGTTTGTGTCAGCACGTGCATAGATATATTGCTTAGTTCATAACTGGAATTCAAAAAGAAAGAATTTCTCAAGCCTCCATTTGGAAACTGAAACTAAATTTAGCAGATGTGCTTTTGACTGTCACAGTGTAAATGAATGTGAGTATTCATAGGAAAGATATTTATTCTTATCACAGAATGCGCCCTTTACTATTCAGGTACATTGGAGGTGACATGGCAAGTGATGCAGTGCCAAATCTCTACAAGAGAAAGTATTCAAAAGGTCAAAACTTTTCACCTGCAAATGTTACAATTAGCTGTGGTTGTACTTTAGCAAGTGAAATGAGGATGGTGCTGAACACAGCTTGTACCTCTGCCAATGTTGGCGACATAAGAGCAGTTTGTAATTAGTTGGCCTTTCTCACCAATAGGTCCCTTTCTCCTATTGATGGAAATGACACAGAACTATTTTTTCCAGTATAATAGATCTAAAAGGGTTTCATTTTGAAAAAAAAAATGAGACCTGCAGCCAAGTGTATGTCTGGTAATCTCAAATCAATATATGAATTTCAGTCTCTCTCACCTCTCTAGCCCTGGTCATGTATACCACTAGCCAGCCTCTCCTCTCCTAAGAGAGGCCCTGTCTATCACTGTTAACCTTATTTCTGCCTGCTGATCTGAAAATGCACACATAAAGAGAACTAAAGAGTGTCTTTTCTGCATTTTGTTTGTTTGGAAAATGCCTCCTCCACACTGCTCATGTACAATGCCAAGAGATTAAATCAGGAAAGCTTTCAAGTAGACTTTTGGCTACGAAAATGCATCATTTTTGTCTGATATTTGGGCAGGAGTAGGACCCTTCACACTAGTTTAGGTGCTTCCAGAGGCAAATTAGGCTCCCCTCCTCGGATAACCTCCTCAGCCAAAAAATTAACAAAGCAGAACTTGAATCCAGCAGAAGCTTTGGCAGACCTTTAGTTCTGGAAAAGCAGGTAGCCTCAAATTAAAAACTGCAACATTTTTGCCGAAAAACCAGGAGGAATGACTGAGAGGGCCACTTTCTTATCTTTGGAAACTTTTTTAAACTGCACCCTATGGAAAGGACAGCAATTTAGAGTTTGTTTGTCTTTCTTAATACCAGTATGCCTTTTTTTTAAACTGTCATTCTGAAATCTCTCAATTTCAAATGTACTATTTTCATGCACCTCCTGCCAAATGGTAGGTTGGGACGAGAAGGTATTCTTCAAGTTTTTAGAACTTCCAATCTCTGCATATTTTGGTAGCTATCCTTCTGAAGCTTGTAGGTTTATTACTCAGTGCCCTCTTCTCCGCTGTATATTATTTTATAGCAGTACTCCATAAGGACAGGGGTATTAGGCATGCCTTTTTGGAGACTTTCTGAATGAAAAAGTTACTCTAGCACTATCCTCCCCATACTGCACTGCTTGCAATTTGGCATACATAATCCACACCCAAGAGGCTGCTATAGCTTCAGGATTTTTAAGCAAATTTGCCAAGATATTAGCATTATATGAAAACAAATTTCAAAAACAAAATTTTAAAGGAAAGCTGAACAAAATGGCCTGCTACTATCTGTCTATATCTGGCAGGCATAATCCCTTCTTAGGGGTTACTAATCCTGATCAGGCTACTAACCCCGAGTGTAACTCCTATGAATTATAGGTTTTGCCTGCAAGTGGAGAAATTCTAAAGAAGGAGCTGTATTTTATAGTTCAGATCAGAAAGAGAAGTTCAGCTGAGGAGGAGAGGAATTGCAATTACCAAGGATAAAGATTAGGCTCTTGGCACTTGGAACAAGTTAGTAGGGTTTCAATTATCTGTTTAGGAAGGAATAAAAGCGTGAATTCCTTACAGTGGAAAGTCTGATATGTATTTCTACCTATTTTGTATGTTTAGTTAGGGCTTTAAGATTTGCATCTAAGGTTGCAATACTAATACTATAAAGAGGCAAAGGCATAGAAGTCCTGCACTGGGAATTCATTGGATGTATAGGACTTTGTGACATTGGATATCTGTTCAGTTTAGTATATAATGTCATGTTGTTCTTGCTTTACAAAAAGAAAAAATGGCTTAATTTGCAAATTGTTTGCATCATTTTGATTGTGTTTGTAGTATCCATTTATAATTTGCTCCATGGAATCGAAAAAGAGGCACAAGAGCAATGAGTTATAGTCATTTTTTGTTCTTTCTACAATAGTTAATGGAAGGACCAAACCTTCAGATTTCTGAGTCTTGACTTCAGACTTGAAATAAGATTTCGGCTTCTTCATCTGTAATAAAGGTAAAGAGTTCAGTCTTTGGTTGCTTGGTCTTTAATAAGGGTAGGGAGTGCAGTGAATGCCTTTCTTGGAGATCTGTGCAGTGATGAAGAAGAAGAGGAGAGAAGATGTAATTGGCTTGCCACTACTAATTGGAAGTTAGCTAACAGGGAACTTTTCCCTTGGCTGCCTTTTTCTGTTTTTAGTTACCTATCAAAGCAGCGGTAGTAGCATTTTTAGTCCCAATAAAGACTGAGGATTGTTGATTGTGGGATCAAGCAGGCTTCCTCTTATACAAATCTTGTAAGAACGTTTTTTCTCAGACATCCTGCACCCTGAAGGCTTTCTGTGAGCTATCAAACGGCCTTGTTTTGTAGCATTTCAAATTTCATGGAAATAGCTGATGCAGGTACAGTTCTTACAAATGCAGAGTACATTTAGACTTTGAATAAATTGAGAATGCTGAGCGGAGACAGAGGCCTAAAGTCAATATTATGCTAGTGTCCAATGGTTAGGCCATATCTACCAGCCATCCCATTTGGCAAGGACAGTCCTGATTAATCATATGTCATCCCACTTTTTCAGATTGTTACCTCAAAAGGTGGAGGACCTTGAGGTCTACCAGAAATGCCAATGTTTCCTTAGAAATTGGGGGAATTAAATCTCAAAGGAGGCCTGCAAGAGGGGAATAACGGCGGATCCTTTCACCTGTGTATAGTAGTATTAACTTTAGGACTCGAGTTGAAGGTTAAACAGGGTATTTTTATTGGAAATTAACAGACACTTACACAAGAAATCAAGTAGTCTCACAAACCATACAAAGCTAGCAAAGGTAAGAAAGGTTGGATAAAGAGAGATTTTGGGTGCAGAGGGTGATATTGACCAGTCTTGGAGCAAAAGGTCAAAGATGAGTGGGTCAAACATGAGGGTAACAAGAGTCTGGGGTGTAGCGTGGGAAGAGAGGAGTAGACCCATATAAAATTGCTACAGTGTCTACTAGCTTGAGCATTCTTCCGCATTAATAACTGTTGCCATCTTGATGACACTTTTATGTTAATTGGTTATACAGTTTTCATCACTGAAATCTTGTACGAAGCACTTTTTTTTTCATTCTCTCCCATAGCCTTAGTTACACAGCACCTAAAAACTGACTCTGGAGGGGCTTTCAGACACCTCAGAACAAGCTTTGGAGGTACACATGGCTCTTAAAAGGGAGAAGTCTCATGTGCTTCCCTCCCTCTCAGTTTTTCTGACAGAAGACATTGCCCCAATAGAATGAGTCTTTTGGATACTGGCCACTATGTACTCCTTCCATGTATTCATAACTCATCTGACAAGGTCTCTTGAATTTCCTCATGGCATCTTTGGATCTTGAGGATCAAATTGATTTGAGTCCAAGTCAAGAATGGTGTATTTTTTACAGATTACTCATTTGGTGTGAATCATATTAGCATTCTCACTCCCACCATAGACATAGAGCTGTATTATCCTGGAAATAATGTTTGCAGTAGAACTGTGCTACTGATAGAGACTAGCAAGTCAAGGAAACATCATATAATGCTGAGAAATTGAGGCCTTCTTTGAAACAAAACTAGGTTTGAATTTTAGCATCCTGCAGTCTGCTAGGAATGAAGATCTGACGAGGTCAATTCTGAAAGTTGGATCTGGCCAGTCACACCATCTATATCAGACATAATACTAAACTGATGTAAATGGTGTGATGCTACACAATTGGGACAGAAGGCACAACTGGCAAACAAGAAAGAACAATAGAGGCATAAATTTCTGCATACAAAATTCCAGTTTAAGGAATATTTCCTACTGCTGCTACAGTTTCAATGCCCAGTTTGAGAATCACAATTCCACATCAAAGTCAATTACTTTTTTGGACTATAAGTACTGGAATTTACCATATAACATGATCATTTTCCTGAGGTTTGATCTTCAGATGCATCTTGAATAAGAGCTGGCCAACTGCACTACACAAACGTCCTAGTTCTCTGTTTTCTCTGACCCCCCCCCAAATCTGCTATGGATGGGAGGTGAGCAGAAGTGTGTGTGGATGGGAGACTGTGTGTATGTTAGTACATATCTGTGTACCAGGGTTTTTTTTCCTGGAAGCTTAAACATATCAAAATGTATATTTAAATACTTAAGGGTTTTTTATGATTTTATATCCTTTTAATGTTTTTAACTGTTTTTGATTTGTTTGTTTATTGTTGTAAGCCACCTTGGGTTTCATCCCAGGAGAAAAGTGCCCTACAAATATAATAATAATAATAAAAAATCTGTCCAATTAGATGAAGGTTGTAAACGTTTATTTGAAAAAAGTTGTGTTACAGTGCTTCTAAAAGAAACATTTTAAAATTTTTTGTTGAAGAGAACATCAGTGTTCCTGATACTCCAAATAATGATTGGCCAGTTTTCAACTTTCCTTCATTAAGTAAAATCTTACAGCAGTCAGCTAGGCTTTCTTGGGTGAAACTGATGACCTGGATCCATACCTATCTGTGTGGGTGAATTATGCCAAGAAGCTGGGAAGGGGACTGCTTTTGTTCTGCTGGACTTTAAAACTGATTTTTGTATTGTTGTTGTCACTACAAAAAAGAAATACTTGAACTTGTTTTTGTATGTTGTAGAGCCTGGTGTATAAATAATTTGGGAACAGTTTTTTTAAAAAACACACCATTGTTTAATGCAGAAAGAAAGGTGCAGCAGAATTGCAGAAGTGACACGGGTCATATCTGTACAGATTCCTCCATTCTTTTCAAAGGGGTATTATAACAAAACCTCAAGAGACATAGTCTAGAGACCATGCTAAATTAAATGGGTCTGTTGCCCTTACAGTATAACAGCTTGAAAATAATCTACAAAATAGTTCCTAAGCTTAGCATTTTGTATAACCTCCTCTGTCATTATAAGGGTAATATGTCTGTCATTTACATATGCTGAAAGTTAATTGTCTTAAAACACTCAATTCAATAAATATAGGATCACTTTAATTAAATTTAAATTGTTTGACGGATTATTCATAGTGAGATACTTCTCTTACAGGAACCATTTAGGAAATAAGCAGTGAAACAGCAGTGACTGCTTAAAAATTGGTAGCTTTTATAAGTTTAACTTTACCTATAGACACAATGAATCAAGAATCAAAAAGCAACCCTGCAAAAGCTATTTCATAACATATTCCGCTATCACTTCGTAAATATAGTTTTTCATAGTGAAAATGTTGCTTGTGTACACTTTTTCTAAAAAGAAATTAAACGCTTGCAAGGAATGTTGCAAAATAGAATAGAAAGCAATGGTTCTTCCAGTGGTTAATGTTCTATGCCATTCATGAATTTTCTAGTTCTTTTTAGCCTAGTCAGATTGACAGCAAGGTTATAGAGCAAGATCGGTCATTTTGCACGGTAAGAGAGAGAATGGTGCTCCAGGCAAATGACAGGGCCCCTGCTGTGTTGAAAGTATCTTTGAATCTGCATATGTGGAAGGTATCCTGTTCCCTATACTAGGCTCTTCTAAGAGGTCTTGACGGTTTCAATATGGTGCCTGTTAACACTATAACAAGCGTGTGACACAAATTCCATGTTCCCAGTTGGAGAAAAATGTAGATGATTAGGAAACTTGTTTCTCATAGATGTACTTCAAAGACAATGAGAAAGAAGGAGATTTTGTGCCATCAGAAATTAGATCTATAGCCAGCAATCTTGTATTGCCCCGTCTAGTTTGGACACCATCCTTTTGTTTTCTTAATGGGTTTTCTTTCTTTTCTTTTAAAATAGTACATGAGCTTTAAAAATCCTGTTGTATTGGATATGAAAAACAAATGTTCACTCTATTTACTTCCGTGTCTGATTTTTTTTTAAAGCAACCCCAACTTATTTCTTTCCTATATATCAGGGTGTTCAGTTTCTGGAGAACACACAATTTTCCTGGGACCAGAAAACCACACCTCCCCCACATCTGCTATTTTCAGCTCACCAGACTGCCTTTAGCCAAATCACTCTAATGAAGTAACTGGACAATTCCACTGCAAAGGTAGTTGGTCATCTGGAGCCATTTCCAGCTTTACTGAACCTGTCGCAGGCCTAGAGGATCCTTTTTGCTAAAATCAGAAATGACTGCTTTGGAAAAAAAATCATCATAGGCATAAAGACCCACCCACACATTCAGCCATTGGCTATGGAAGTTTCTGGGTGTTCAATTTTACATTTTTGTCTCAATCTGAGTGTGTGTGTGTGTGCATGCGCGCGCACACACACACACACACACACACACACACACACACACACAGAGAGAGAGAGAGAGAGGATGATATTGGAAGGCTTTGGGCAGCCCATTCATTCCACTTTTTCCATCTTTGTCATATCAAGATGTTTCCAAGTATTAAAACCAATCAATCAAAATTCTCACCTGTTTACACTGACACACAAGTGAATACAGCTATTTGCAGCACAGAGAGGATTGTGATGTATCTGCCTGTGATAACAGGCATCAAAGATGATGAGTCTCTTAAACAAAAAAAAGCTGGGCACTCAAAAGAGCTTTGCCTGAATGGGCAAATCTATCAATTTCAGTTTCATCCATTCCCTCCCCCAGTCTTTTCCAATCATTAATATAATTTTTTTTCAGAATTATGACAAATTCTTATTAAAGGGAACAAAGAAGAAATTATCTCCCACACATATGTCTCTGCATAGAACTAAACTCTATTCCTTTTATGTAACTACAGCATACACTCAGAGAACAAGCACAAAAGGACAGACAGCTTCATCAAAAAGATGCAAGCATTGAAGGTTACTACTTTCTAATAACGCAGGCCACAAGGCTGCATTTCCTCACCAGTTTTAAATGTTGTGTATCTAGAGAAATGCTCAGAAATCAGTCTTGAAGATACACAAAACATCTCTGATAGGTCCCTCCTACACAAAATTCTCGCTATCTTGTAGCAAAGAGGATGGGGTCTTGGTTCATGAGGATAAACCAACTGAGGATGTACATCCACAGTGTAGACTCTAAGTAGGAATCCAAAGGGGCAAACTGTATCTCAAGACAAAGGCCAGCGTGCATGATCTTGCTGCATCCTCCAAAGAAGTTGCCTGACAGTGACTCCATGAACTTCATAGGGTTTTCTTAGGCAAGGAATACTCAGAGGTGGTTTTGTCGGTTCCCTTCTCTGAAATATTGCCTACAACACCTGATATTAATTGGCAGTTTTCTATCCAAGTGCTCTCTGGAGCTGATCCTGTTTAGTCTCAAAGACCAGATAAAATGTGTTGCCTTTAGAGGATTTAGGCCATCTCCAAACATATATTACATCAATTATTCAGATCTATAGTTTATTGTAGGAACTGATTAGAGATGGGTTTATGAAGTATTCACAAGCCCTATATCTGAGCTATAATCAAGCATCTGTTGGGATCTGTACATTCTTGCTTGTTATGATTCCTCTTCTCCTACTGTTCTTGCTACTACCATCCCCTAGTTGGTACTGCCTGTTGCACTGTGAGAGAAATAAAAAGGCTACAAGCTGGGTCCAACTGTATCACCACCAGTAGCCCTTAATTGCCAATGGTAACAATGAAAATAAAGGCTTAGATGGCAACAGTTAGAAGAGAAGAGAATCAGTGTTACTAGGCCATGTCCTGGATCAGCCCTTGAATATCGTTATAGAACATTATTATTTTAAAGAGGTCAATACACAAGGCAAAAATTGGTTTTCTGTTTGATGAGAGAAAATATATTTGTACTGTTAATACTATAGTCTGCTGTTTGCCATCAAATCATTTCTGACTTGTGACGATCCTGCTACAGGGTTTTCTTGGCAAGATTTGTTTAGATGGGATTTGCTCTTGCCTTCCTCTGAGGCTGAGAAAATGTGACTTGCCAAGGTCACCCAGTGGGTTACTGTGGCTGAAAGTGATCACCAGAATCCTAGAATATTGCTCAAAAAGCTACACTACACTGCTCTCAGTGTATGCGTAGGCTGCATACACTGATGTGAATTACTATCTTTGTCAAGACAAAAGAAGCAATTGGTCTTTTATGTGGAAACCTACAAAAGCTTATCTAGCTGAAAGATTTGTAGGTTGATACTATTTCTCTGATGTAGGTCTTATCATAAGCCTTTTTTCATGAAAACAGGAAAGACACATTTCTAGTTAATAATAGCCTCCCCTTATTCTTATAATCCAGACAAGCTGGCGTACAATATGGGTAATAGGTGTTCTTTTTTTTAATATTTTGGCAAGATTTCTGTTTTAAATGATCAAATATTGTTAAATAAAACCATACATTAAGTTTTTTTTTAAGAAAGTGGTATGCTTTCTTCCCCCAAATTTCTTTAGTTTGAACTGATACCTGTATTGATTTATCTAAAACTATGAGAATGCCATTTGTGCATGTGATCTATGTTATTCAAAGCTTGAGTCTAAAAGTGAATCAGAAATGAAAAGTACATGCTGGAAATATAGTCCTAAATCTAGTTTAATGCTAGCAAAGTGAAAGTCCTCACTAGTGCAATTATACAATTGTGCACCATTGCACATCTACTTTAGTGAGTAGTTGGACAGCTGGTCGCACAACAAATACATTACTGAATACCACTATTGTTCTGAAAATGTGCTGTCTCTAGAACAGAGGTGGACAAAATGCAGCCCTCCAGATGTGTGTGTTTGTAACATCAGCTCTTACCACAACAGGATAGGATAAGACAACTTTAATAAACCGTAGCTATCCAAGTAGCATAAGAAGTTTTGAGGCCCTATAACTAGCCATTCACTTTTCAGATTGTGGAGACTGCTTTTTGTATGATATTCTTCAGATATTTTTAAGAAAAGGTATGCTGTAAGTCCTGTATGTTTGCATATATGTGACGATGACTAGCTTCCTAATATACTTGCTAGGAGTTCTGTGTTATCCTGCTGTTCCTGTTGAGGAGTTAATTCTTTTGTGAAAGACACTTTCATGTGTATGCAGTCACTGGAGTTACTTTGCAAGAATTATTCCATATCTGCTGAAAGTAATTGAAGACACAGTCTTCAGCACACTAAGAGCAAATCATCTCAAGCTGGGCACACAAAAGATGAGGCAAAGAAGATTAACAAACATCTCTTTCGATCTCCTTAAGGCACAGATATGTTATTGGTTGTGTACAAAATACTATTGCATATGGCTGTTGTTAATCTTGGGTAAACATATTCGACTATTACAAATAAATCCATTTATGCCAACTGTGGAATGTAACATTTTGAAACTCTAAACTGTAGCTGATAAGAAGGGCCTCTATTAGTTTTCAAATTACCTTTGTCAATGAAACTGATGTAGTGTGGAGTGAAAGAAACGTTATATAAAGCAAATGATTAAGGTTTAGAGACACCATATATCAAATGTGTGTACTGTGACACAAAGGATTTAATATTATATTAAGCCCCATATAGTGTAATTTAATGTGTTCACGGAAGTGCTGAAAATGATGAGAAAAATGTTGTTTGGGGAATAAGGCATGAAAGTGAAAAGTTTGTGTAAAATGGAATTGTATCAAAGCATTACCATTTACACAAAGTATCTCAGGGAACAACTAAATATAAACGAAATGCAAATATTAAGCATTCAACTGTAGCCAATGTCAATGCCACATATACATGTTCTTATCAAACCTATGAGAATTCCAGTTAACAAAAATTAAATTAACATTGCATTTTTGAGTTACTATATGTGTGTGTGTAATTTAAAATGGTTCATGTAACACAAATTCAGTGATATTATGCTAGAGAGAGAGAGAGAGGGCACAAATAATGTCCCCAGAAGTGCTAGTGAGATACAGCATTTGATGTAATGTAACTAAATCAGTATTTTACACATGGTTATTAGAATTAATAGATCACAATACCTAAAGGAGTTAAGCATCTTCATTCTTAACATTATGATGGACATTTCCACTTTTGGTAAGGGACTTCACATGCTTCAGACTGAACAGCCTCTAATTCACACTTTTGTATCTTTAATATCTAGAAAATTAGAAAATTTGCATTCGAGATGAATAGAAGCCACATCAGTGTCCCAATTCAATTTGTACTATTTAAAATGTAAGACTGTCTTGCAGTTTCATTGTTCCAGAGGGAGTTTAGGAGAAGTTGAATGAAAAAGTTGAATGTACATGATCTAACTTTGTATGCTTCAATAGTGCTACATTGTCTGTCATAAAACTCCTTGAATATAACTTTTGTATTTCATTGACATGTCTATTGAAGTAACTAAGTTAAACTAGCCTGTAGCTATCATTCAGTATGCAAAAGTCTTATGATGTTCACATCAAATCACATGTTCATGTAGTGGTCACTATGTGAAGGGAATTTTGGAGCAGATAAACTGTTCTTCTATGGAATGGTTCTCTGGTAGTTATGGAACTGATAAGCTGGTGGTCTCATACAGAATAGTTCTTCTTGTGTTCATGTGAGCTGGACTTCAACAATTACTGTCAGAAAATGTACATAGTGAATGTGATAAATATGGGGAATAAGTTAATAAGAGCTAACTAATGAAGTTTAGATACTAGTACATACAATAGGGACAAATATATCATTTTGTTGTTGATGAGTGCCTTCAAGTTGTTTCTGGCTCACGGTGACCCTAAGGCAAACCAGTTTTTTTGGGGCTGAGACTGTGTGATGTATCCAAGGAGACTTAGTGGGTTTACATGGTTGAGTAGGGAATTGACACCTCGTCTCCAGGTTTACAGTCCAGCGCTCATACCACTGTACCATACTGGCTCATACATAATTTTACTAGACATTAAATAACTGTTGCTTAGACAAAACTCTATGCATTCATCAGAACTCCTCAGTTTTATAACTAGGGTGTTGCCTTTATTTCAGTTCTCTTTGAATCCAGTGACACCTTTTTTTCTTTCATATGCTTAGCACAATGCGCCACTTAAGTTGAGGTCTAAATCTAAATATACTCTAGACTTCCTTCTTTTATCTCATGGTAACAGTATTTTCACTTTTCTAAGAGGGATCAAGTTCTTAAAGCTAAACACTAGTATCTGAGAAAAGTGAAAAAAAGAGGAATGGGCCACACAGAACAGTCTGATTCACATCTTTGGAACTAGCACAGAATTAGCCATCCTCCTGCACTTTGCTGTTGTTTGGATTCCGTACTGTATGAAACACAGCTTTTGACATTTGAGTTTGACAAGGACTGCTTCAAATAAAATTATTTCACTATATGTATGTGACCTTATTCTCCATTCTATTGTTTCTATGTATATAAATTCTGAGGACAGATTTTTGAAAAGATGCACATTTTATTGTTCCAATGAGTTTTTAGCCCCACTAGGCAGCATTTTACAAGCACTGAAAAGATATGAAGGCAAAACCAGTCAGGACTGAATTGACTGGAAGGAAAAACAAAACAACTTCTGCAACTTTCCCTAACTTTCATTTCAAATGTCTTGGATTATATGAAAAGAATCCTGTTTTAGCAGTTTTGTTTGAATGTATTGCATAGCTGTTTCCTTGTAGATTCCTTTTTATGACTTCCCTGCTAAATTATCCATTAAGTATAAAAAAAGGGCAATATATTCTCCTATTGGCACTACTAAAGTGTCAAATGGCTTCTTCTATGTATGATGCAGAACAATCTTCGAGCAGAGTACAGAGTACCTGTACTAGATTGTAGAAATTGCTAGAAATCTCAGAGGCATGTCAAGGAAACTGACAGTTATGAAACAATGCACAAATTTCTAAACCAATTTCATACTTGTAGCTTCAAAATATTCAAATCCTTATCACCACTGCTTCACAGCCAAAGATAGTATTGAAACTTGTGAAAAATAGTTGACCGGCCCAGCACAAACCTTGCTCTGCTCAACAAGGCAAACTTCCAAAACTACAGGATTAGTTCTTTATGTTAGTGGAGATGATATTCCAGGTCAGATATGAAAAGGCCTACTACTGAAATTCCATTTCGTTCATTATATTCACAATTGTATAATCATCTTTATGCTAAAAATGGGACTCGGAGTGGCTTCCATTTAAGTAAAAGATAACATGAATAAATAATTAAAAACAACAACACAGTTTTAAGGTATCCAATAAAATACTGCACACAGTCTGTTAGAATCCCAATCTACAACAAGTGGCTTCAGTTGCTGATGGCTGGCCTGAACAGAAATGTTTCTGCCTGAACAAAGACAACAGGGAAGCAGGTAGCCTTGCTTCTTTTGTAGGGGTTTCTAGAGACTGTGTGGGGCTACTGAGAAAGCTTTTTCACATGTTATCACTAAGTGTGCCTCAGTAAATGGTGTGACTGAGACAAGGGCCTCCCTGGAAGAAGTCAAGAAGACACAACTGTCCTGAGCACCTTGGAGTAGGGAATTGAACGAATATTCAAAAATGATTGAAAAAAAAATCTTTCCTGAATGTTGAGAAATGTTGATTAGAAGAATCCTTGATTTCGTAGTTTGAGATTTCCTGTGCACAACATTCATACATAGTAGTTTTGTGCAGAAAACATTTTCCATGCAGGCAACAGCATTTTCTATGTAGAAAATAGTATGTTTCTCAACTTCTCATTGGAACCTTGATTTCTGGTGCAGAAAGTTTCACCACTTATCCTCACCCATCCAATAAGTCTTCAGTAACACTTTTATAAACTAGTATGGGTGAGCATCTGGCATATGTGTGGTGCTCTCACCACATTTTTCTGTATAAATTAAACATGATATATACACTGGACATGAAGTTAACCAGGTTATCAGCCATGCCCTCCTCTGCTATTTCTTGGCTTTTTTTTTTTTTTTTTTCAACTTGCTGCTTGAACTATTTGGGCTCTTTGCCTACTCTTATTCCATGATTTTTTCTCATCCCTGATAATTTACCTCAACTCCCCTGCTACCTCCCCTGCTTGTTCTTGGTTAATTTTTGTACAACTTGCTTCCTGAGGAGGTGACAGTAAATGAACAACCTTGGCAGGGATGAAACAAATTAGCAGGAATGAAAAGGAACTGGGAATTTGGAGTAGGCCTGTAGGTTGCAGGTCAAGTAAGAAGAGAGTCCAGAGAGTTAAGGGGAAAAGATGTGCCAAAAAAAAAAAAAAAGGATGAGAAAGGGTGGCAGAGGAAGAGGCAGCAGAAGAGCAAAAGCCTTGACAGGGATGAAATGAATTAGCAGGCATGAGAAGGAATCAAGGTATGAGATTAGCAGTCAGGTCAAGAAAGAATGGGAGAGAGGTCTCAGAGCCCAAAGAGGTCAAGAAACAATTCCCCCCCTCATTAAAAAAAAAGTCAAGAAAGAGCAGAGAGGTGGGAGTGGCAGAAGAAGAGTATCCAAGACAGGGATGAAATGAATTAGGACAAAACTGTTGTATTTTTCACAGTGAAGATGCACAGATTTAGGAATGTTCCACTCCATTGTCCCCTTTTCAATGCTGAACCATTCAGATCTCATAAAAATTGTCAAGTTTCAACTTTGCATTGAAGAGCTGTTCTGTATTCCAACCATGCAGCTTTTAAGGTTGTGCAGAGCTGCAAAGTTGCGTTGTTTTGCTGTACTGAGAGAAAAAATCATTCTCTGATTTTGGGGGAGTATAATTCTATCCAACACAAGCTGTATTTTTATTTCCTGATCTGCCTTTCAAATGACCAACTCATTTCTTGTCTTTTTTGGATCTAACTTCAATTTGTTTGCTTTATCCAGTCTATTACTGCTGCCAGAAACTAGGGCCATTTCTGCACTAAACTGTTATAGTGCTGCTATTCTACTTTTAACATCCTGTGGCATCCTGGGGTTTGCAGTTTAGGGAGGGATATTTAGAATTCTCAGCCAGAGAGCTCTTTGGCCTCGGTAAACTACAATCCCCAGAGTTCCACAGGATGCTGAAAAATGGAATAATAGTACTATAGTCTAGTGCAGAAATGGCCTAGTTTTGAACCAAAACAGCTTCCTTGAACTTAAGTTGAAAAGAGAAGTAGAGTTGAGTGTTATCAGCATATTGGTGTCATTGAACTCCAGACCTGCAGATGACATCTCCTAGCAGTTTCATGCAGCTGTTGAATGGCATGGGAGGCAAAATATTGCCCTGAGGATCACTACAGATCAGTGGCGAAGGAGTCAAACATGAACTCCCCAGAATACCTTCTGGACTTGCTCCTCTGGAAGGAATGGAGCCACTCCAACACGGTGCCTCCAAGTTTCATCCCAGGCAGGCAGACCAGAAAGATACCACAGTTGCTAGTATTGAAAGCTGTCAGGAGATTCAGTAGGACCAACAGAGACACATTCCTCCTGTCTAGTTCCTGGCAAAGGTCATCCACCAAGGTGAGCAAAGCCATCCCTATTCTATAACTAGTCCTGAAACTATCCTGAAGTAAGTCAAGATAATAATTTTATCCAGAAATCTCTGGCAGTGGGATACATCCACACATTCTATTACCGTGCCCAAAAATGGAAATTAAAATGTTCCAGAAATGAATTATTATTTGGGTTGAATTGCCTCAAGTGTGCAGCTTCTTTCTTTTACTATTAAAGGGTCTTTATGCTTATTCCAAGCATGCATTTTCTTTGAATATAACACAACCATGCTTCAGTTCAGGGCAGGAAAGTTGTTTTACTATAATATTGCTGCTCAGCTTAGTTGTTGGATTTAGTGTCATTTTGAACACAAAGGAAATAAAGAGAAATGAAGTGAAATAGGATCCTGCAAAGAGATTAAGGAAGGACAATGCCTCATGGGAAATGGCATCAGAAACTGAAAAGAAAAGCAGGACTGAGTTAAAAGAAAAGGAGAAATCTACACCACCAAGTTCCTTAGGACTGCTGTCCAGCTGGCAGGTAATGACATTCTTTTTGCAATATATTGCAGTCTTTTGCATTCATTAAACACTCAGTTAAGGGACATGGGTGATGCTTACCTTCACAGTTTATCTGAACCATGAAAGTCATGGAAGGGACATGAAAACAGGAAGCTGCCCTGTTGACGGAGCTTGGAAAAGATACATTTTGGCTGCAGTTCCCCGGATCTTCCAGCTAGCATATCCACTAGCCATGGCATTGGGGGATTCTGGGAGCTGTAGTAGATACTTGCTTTTCAAAGCATAGGAAAATCTGTCCATTTAGCTTTCTCCCTCATTCAAATTTCACAAATGTTGGCACATTCTAATTTTTTTAAAAAAAATTGTGGAAGTGCAATTCTCATAGTGTACATTTATTCTTTGTCAGAATAGCATCATTTATTCTGAGAGTGGCTTTCCAGGTGGAAATGTTTCATCTGCTATCTACTCCCTGAAGAAAGTTGCCCTGCTTTTTGGGGAAAAAAGTACTGTAATACAGAACTATGCTAGCATAAAGACTCTCTTATTTGAAATAAATTTGAGTTTTAGAATGAGGACAGGATGATGAATTATTCTATGGTTGTCGAGGACTAGAATATATGTGAGTATTCCTCATAAGCCTATCTTGCACTAAAGATGTATGTTTTGACTGGGAGAAATGAGAAATCTCCTTAGTTTTTGTAGTTTGTCCTTTACTTGTTCTAACCAATAGATCCCGTAATGATTGTTACTGCAGTTCCTAAGCCGCACTTGGGGTGACATTAGATATCATTTTGACATCAATAATTTGGCCTTCCTCACCCATTCCTTCCCATGTGTTTGCGAGGCCCCTGGACAAGCACGCAAACAGGCTCGGTCGCTAATCGGTGGAATATTCAAAACAAATACAGGCTTGCCAGAAATAGCCAAACTGCTGCTTCAGGAGACCGCATGGCAAGTACCCTCATCATGTATGCACGCAACGTACAAAGAACTCCCTGCCCCGAGCAGGCAGCTTGATTAGAAGAATCCTCATCTGTCAAGCACTCTGCATTTGCATACTGTCTACTCCATTGTCAATTCGGACCTAACTCAATCATGCTAAATTCTGACCTTTCGGAGGCTTTGTCCCCAGCCCCAAACTCATTGTTTTCCCCAAGTGCAGACTAGCCTGTGGCTACATTTTCCCCTTTAAAAACCCCTGACTTTGTGAGCTTCCTTGGATGCTCCCGACTTCCATCCAGCCTTGCTGCCACTTTGCTTGGTGAGCCTTCCCCTCAGTCCCATGTACTGAGACTCCATATCTCCGAACTTCTGCTGCAGACTACCTGGGCTTCAGGACAGGTGTAGTAGTACCCAAACCAACAACTCCTCCAAGAACCCCACTACCCCACTCCAACCTTTGTTTCTTTAGTTCTCTGCGTGAGTGTGTTGCATACACTGTTTGATTGTATTTTAATAAAAATCACAATTGTTATTTCAATTCTGTTTGCTTCTTGACTTGGCCTGACCCTGTAGACATTGGGTAAAAGATTTCGCTCCATTGCCCTGCCTCTCATATTGCTAGCTTGTGCTCTTGGCTAATTTTCCCCAACTTATATAATTGAGAGCGCATTTAGGTGTTCCTCCTGGAACCCCAGAAAACAGGGTAACATGATAACTGATGCAATCAGGATGTCAGATGTGAAATCAAAGCAAAAAATTTTGTTAGAAAATAAGAGGCTGTCCAAAAGGCAGTGATCTCATATATATATATATATATGTATATGTATATATATATATATATGTATATGTATATATATATATATGTATATGTATACATGCACATGTGTGTGTATATG
Source organism: Iguana delicatissima (assembly GCA_948472985.1). Taxonomy (NCBI): domain Eukaryota; kingdom Metazoa; phylum Chordata; class Lepidosauria; order Squamata; family Iguanidae; genus Iguana; species Iguana delicatissima. Next base: position 89,516 of record CAOKZL010003082.1, read on the forward strand.
AAATGCATCTACTTCTGTACCAACATGCATACATGTTAACTATATCAATGTTGAAATCAATGTCATTCTTTGATAACAACTTTGTTGCCTTAACTGCTTCTTGTTAAATAGTTCTCAAACAGTCGTCCCTATTGATTGCTTGTTTACCTCCCACCCAAGACTCTCCATTCTAAATCTCATCTTATTAGAGCAATCATGCATATACAAACTGTCCTGGTAGCAACCCACAAATAACCTTGATTGGCAGGAATAGGTCATAACCTACTTTATATTCTCTTAAAACAGCACACAGAGCTCCCTGCAAGATATCAAAAGTGTCTTAACTGGCAACATGTACACAAGATCATTTGCAATTCTACTAAAGCAACTCATGCCACTGTGGTCAAAGGTATGCTATTATTTCCATTTTCAGCTCTTTTTTACATAGTTCAACAGGTGCAAATTTGCTTCAGGCTCAGAAATGTCAGAAAGGGTTACAGGATGAAAACATCTTTTGGGCAACGTTTTCTACTAATTGGATACATCTGTCCCAAATGTAGGGTGGGAAGTAGCATATCTATTTTAAAATGAATGATGTTCCACAGTTGCTGTTGCCTTGCATCTTAAACATTTGTAGCTCTCCCTAGCAACACCATTAAGGACACTTAAGCTGAAATCTATGGACTTCAAATGTTCCTTTGTCTTGATCTATAGTCAATTTGATCAGATACACTAAAACAAAATCAAGATTGTATTCCCAGTCCATGCAAAATAAGTAATGACTGTCTCAAGCTGATATGCCAATGAAAGTCCTGCTTTCACTGAAGATTTTGTTGGATCAGTATTCCTAGTCTTTGGTGTTTTCACATCTCAGTACTAAGGTCAGTTAAGGTTTGGGGATAAACCTCACATAAGCTTATCATGTAATGGGAAAGCCTGTGCAATCTGGGTATCAATGGTGTGGAAGGCACAAGTTCTGTTCCATGTTTCTTCAGACCTTTGTATGCATGGAGGTTAGAGGAGCAATATTGTTATAGGTGGCAATGGATGCAACAGAAGACACAGTGACATTGTCTCCTCTATGTTGCTGAATATATGGAGAGTGATGTGCAATGAAGTCTCTTGATTTCTGAATGATTACCCCAGTGTAGAGAACATATTTCCTAACACTTTAGGTATCTAACATAATTTTAATGAATAACTGCCATTTAAATTCTCTTCAAAGATACTTCTGAAAACCAGTTGAAGAAAACCAAGCCATAATACATTTTTGTCATTGTTATGACACAAAGTGGTTTGAAATTACAGTAGCCCTTCCACATTTATGAGGGTTAGGGGCACAAAAGTGGAAAAATTGCAAATAACTCCCACCCCTGCAATTCCCCCCAGAACTCCGTTGGCCTATTCCTTTGCCTCTGGCCCCAGAGTTGGGGGGCAGGGGAGGGAAAAAAGACAGACAAAAGGGCTTATCTGTACTTTCCCTTCAAAGGGAGACAAGCACAGTTCTTTTCTTCTAGTATCTTCTGGTAGCCATCTTGAAAAGGGAGGAGTAGGAACAAAGAGAGCACCAACCAGCAGTCAATGCAGAGCAGAAAGTGCAACCACATGGGAAAGAGGATACACCTCCAGCAATGGGAAGGGGGCTTTCCTCACTTAAAAAGGAAAAAAAAACCATCCAGTTTAAGCACAAGTCTGGCAAGCCTGAGGTGAGGAATGCAAGGGAATGGGAGGAAGAAAATGGTGGGCAAGCACGTTCCGTGCAAATAATCAAATTCGCAAAGATCAAACCTGTGAATGTAGAGGGAGGACTGTAGTACAATATAGCTATGACATATTAAAAATTGACATTAAAATGGAATTAAACTATTATTATTAAAACAGAACAATTAAAAATAATAAAAAGCAATTAAAATAGTAGAATTAGAAAAATACTGTATCCTTTTAAAAGCTATTTATTTAAAACTTGGAAGTCTAAAAGCCTGTTGGAACAAAAAAGTGTTTGTATGTTGGCTGAAGGACAACAAGAAGTGTGATATACTACTCTCCAAGAAAGGACTTCTAGAATTTAGGGTCACCTTTATCTCACCAGCTGTGTCTGTGGAGAAGGCTTTATCTCACCAGCTGTGTCTGTGGAGGAATATTCCCTTACCTGATAAGAAGTCACATTGAACTCAGTGAGGCTTACTTTTGAGTAGACCTTCACAGGACTACAAAATAAAGGAAACAACACAAAAAATTAAAGATACAGTTAGAATTGCAGTGGTGTCATGCACCAATGGCTTCAGGAGGAGACTCAGTTTCCTTGTCTCCATGGAGGCAGGCAAGAAAGCAAAAAGATGTGATGCACAGTACATTGCAATGCCCGTGGAGCTTGGGTATATTATAAAAGGGTAGCTCCATCCTGGACTTGACTTCCAGCAGGCTTGCTCAACAGATGCTTTTTGCTGCAGCTGTGTAGTGAAGAGATCTTTCATAACAATGTGAGGAGAGCCTTCACAGTAGAGTACTGGCCAGAAGGATCTCTGGCTGGAATTTTTGACCCCTCACCCCCACTGGGGAGTAGAGAATTACCCATTTGGGTCTGGAATTCTCATTATATCCATTTACTTTTCAGTAAATACTCAGTGAATGGGAAGGACTGAGGGAATACTAACTTCACTGGCTATGTGTGGGGAGTACAGAGAGAAAGAAAGAGACAGAGCTTCTTGGGTTCTGTAGGCTGTTCTTTGCTTGAGCTGGATTATTCATACTTCTGTTCCAATCCTAGACTTAGGTTAGCTGATGTCATTTCCTTGTTCTACTTCAATCTCTGGATCCTCTGTTCTTAGAGAGAAGATATCTTGGCTTTCACTTGGAGAGGTTGGGAATAAGCATGACTTTCTGTATCTCCTCCACAGTTAGATGGAACCTCGATTCATATCTCCTTTTCTATCTCTACATTTTTCATATAATAAATGAAGACTCTGAGTATAATGGTTTTCCACAGCAAAATATTCTGCTTCAAGGATCCTGACAATTTAAAGAGTTGAGTGTACCTAACACTGTTGAAAATCCTGCTCAGACCTAAATCTAGTCTCTGTTGGTGCAGAGCTTGGCTGGTCAGAGCCAGATGCAAGCAAGCAATGATCTAGGAAAGCCAAGTCAATTACCAGGAGATCTGAAACAGGAAATACAAACAGCATATGCCAAAAGCATTGTGAGGCTGAGTGCCAAACAATGTTTGGGAATGACTGAGCCAACAAACAAGATCATAAAGCAGTGTGGGTCATAAATAGGTCAAAAATCAAGAACAGGCAGACAGAGTTCCAAGTGAGAAACAATGTGTATTTCCAAGTGAGAACGGCTTGAATGCTTTTAAAGTTGAAGGCTTCTAACTCCACCCATTTCCTAGCTACTGCTGGGCAAAGCCTTCTAGAGACTCTTCTGAGGAGTTATAAAGCACAACCAAGCACTGTATTTGACTGGAACAACTTCTGTCAGTCTCTTTTCCTAGTGCTTCTCTCTTGGAGTAGGTGGTTGCTGAATCTCCTGCTCAGATATTGAGCTGTCTTATATATCAGGATAGAAGCCTGACAGGTCCTGAACTACCTGACTAGATGGCTGCTGAATGTCTTTATGAATCTCTCTCTCTCTCTCTCTTTTTTTTTTGCAGAGTAAGGCCTATTTTTCATCAAATATGGACTCCTTGAGAGGGAGTATGAATAACTTCAGGCTGCAAGCTTACTCTATTAAAGAGGAGCAACTCCTGACATCCTTACTGCTTGAGGAACTGTGAGCTCAGATTATCTCCCTCATACAGACCAACCAATACTGAGCAGCAGGGATATGACTTCTATCTAATCTCTAGAGGGCTTTTCCCCTCATGCTGCTAGAAAAGAAGGTCTGGATGAGACCCCATTCCAGAGCTTAATTGTAACTACCATCCGTTTCATTCTTCCTCATCCTCTAGTGTTGTCCCTGTTTTAAACCAAACACTTGTGTATTGTTTCTTTCTGTCTGATAGATAGCAGAAAGTGCTAAAATGGAACCAGTGAGTTTACCAGCAATAACTAATTTGTACCTATTTTTAATTTTAGTGGCAACAAAAATAATACAAGTATTGTCTCAGATTCATGACAGAAAGGACAAACAACAAAAACAAAATATGTATTTCTAGATTTTAATCTGGTGTTAAATACAATTGCAGTCTTTCTCCTTTTGTCCCTTAATCAACTTCCTCACAGAGAAGAGATTTTTTAGAAAGGTAAATAGCAGATCCTTCTTCTATGTGAATCTTTGTAATTGTCCTTAATTAAATGCAGTGAGAAAGCTTCCATTTTAAAACTGTGCAGCTCTCTTGAAAAAAACAAAACAAAACAAGATTTTTGGCAGAAAAAGAAAAGATAAAAAAACTTATGTGTTGTATCTAAAGCATCTGCTTTGTTGTCTTCTACATTTCAACATTATGTGTGGATATTACCCTTTCTCAGTGGAGCAAATAAAGGGTATACATCTGTATCACTGTTGTTAATAGATAAATCCTGACCTTAACTCTGATTGTTACTGGTCCACACACTCCCCAGACTTGATATGGCTTAATTGGTGAAATATAATTTAATTGGCAAAACATATTAATTGGTATTAATATAAAATGAGCCCTGATGTGACTGTAAGACCAAATTGGCCAGAGGAAAAATACTGGCTGAATACGTGTGCTGCAAAATAGGTCAGAGATCCTCTCTAGGCATAGCCAAGGTAATTGTCAAGATAATCACCAAGTAACTTCAGAGATAACAGGCTTAAGCTGTACCTATAAGATCTCTGCTGTCACACCATAGCAATGGGAAGTTCCCACCAAATCACTGATTGTTTCAGCCCTTCTTCCTAACACCTGAATGTTTCCCTCTATTGTTCCTTTACCCCATTACAAAGCTATTATGGCAGCCATTAAGTCTTTGTCACCTAACACTAAGACCATTAACTTTGCCCAGACCTCATTGTCCAAGTTGCAACCTCCACCGTTTGCTCTGCCAGACAGCCATTCACACCCTTGCCCTCTGTTTTAGGGGCACATGTTCAAAAACTATAAAAGTGCTTAATTTTCATTGAAGATGAGATGTCCTTGTCTTTGAGGAGTCAGCAGGGCACATCAGTCTGTTATACAGGGTTTTTTTTAATGAATTGGCTAACATGTCTACCCCATTCTTCTTTCAGATACTTTGGGGGTCTTTACTTGCTATTTCCCAGCAATCCCTTATCCAGGCATAGACTAATCTGAAGACCGACGGCTTTAATTATGTGACCATGTTCTGTGCTTCAAATCCTTTTCATAACCTTCTTCAACAATTTGACTAGTGATATGCATATTCAGCCTCAGTAAACTTATATCACACAAGGCAGCTATTTCATGACATCTACAGGCAATGCCTCTCTCTCTAGCTGCCCAAAGATTGAACCCCCACCCTTTTGGGAACAAAGCTAACAACTTAACTGCTTAGCAGGCATGCCTTTTTTTATACTAAAAATAATATTAATATCTCCATAGTGTTAGGAATCTCTTCCTGCCTTATCTGTAATCTGTGACCCTATCCCAGCCCGTTACAGATCTGCAAAATATAAACATCATCTAGTGTTTCAGGTCAACTAGATATTGAGGAGGGGGCATAGAAATATTCCAGGAGAGAACTAAAGTGGTAGGTTTTGGAGCAGTGTCATGATTATGTGCTCACAACCATAGGCATTGCCTAAATACAGGAAGAAAAACTTGGCTTTCATATAGTCCCTTAAGCTGCAATCTGACATCAGGATCAGGACTCCTGGAACAGAGTAGTACAAACAAAAGCCTACATCCAAAAATATGTAAGCTTTTTAACTTGAAACAGGTGTCTTTGCCATTTAAATGGCCTTTTCTCAATCTTTTAACAATTGACCAAATTCCCAGCAAAAGGGCTCAGCATGAGCAAAGGAAATTATGAATAAAAGGGCTGGGTTTTTAAAAAAATAAAAATAAATAGAAGGCTGTAGTACATTACACTGTGGCTCATCTAAATGAAAGTCAGCTGTTCTTCACAGAGGCAATATTGAAAGCCAGCATACAAGGTACTGAATGTGAAGCGTAGAAAACTAGGGCAACTTTTCAAATGCTAGGGGCATTTTGCTAAAGGCCGTATAAGCTACCATGACTTTAGAGCGTTTGGAATCATAATGATGTGCCAGCTCTTATTTTACCTTTGGAGGTTTAGGTTATCTAGCCTCAGGGCACAAAGCTATGTAGGCTTTTTCCCAATGATTGATATACGATAGAAGCCATATCAAATAAAAGAAGGGGTCAGTTAAAGGAATGGGATATTTATTATCATTGCTAATGGTACATTCTGCTTATTTAGCCACATTGTTCACAGGATACATAGAAAGGTGATTTAAGGTTCACAGTGATTACTCTTATCATGGCTGCTTGATTTCCTAATGCACTCTTAATCAAGCATTTAGAAATGTGTGTTTGCTGGACATTTCTTGCTATCTCAATCTCATTATATTTTAAAAAAGAAACTATATTTTTAAAAAACTCCACATCACTGTTATTCTGTTTAGTGACTATTTCATTCTCTGATGGCTTTATCCCATATCCAGTGCACAGACACATGCGCAGTCATGAGATTTACAGGCGAGGGCATCTGCTGTTAGTAATATGAAAATCTCTCAAAGTTGGTCGGATTTTACTTGAGACAGGCTGTCTTGAGATAGTGAGACAGTCAGATGAGGATTTTCCAAGCCTTGTGACAGTTCTCACTTCCAGTGTGACTGAGAAGAAAGCACCTTGTATTTTCCAGTTTATGCAAAAAAGTTTCTGTGAAGAACTAGCTTCTTCTCTCATTGTTAGCTAAGCACATCCACTCACAAACCAAAAACATACACAAAAAAGGCTGGCTAATTGTTTGAAAAGATCCACTCTATCCAGTGCCACAACTTTCAATAGTTTACAGGATATGAGAATAGGAATTATAGTTTTACGTTTGTTGCATTTACAGAAATGTGAAACAATCTATGGAACAAAATTTATGAAGCATGTTGTCTTCAGATGGCTTCAATGTCTTTCATTTTAAAAATTACACTTTCATGTGATATATCACAACCTTCCCACTGCAGTGGGACATTTTTGAAAGTTGCAGTGCTGTACTATTAACTTCCAAGATTTTTAATGCAGCTGGAGGATGTTTAATGAACAGAAGCTCATGAACAAGAAAAGCAATCAGGGCCAATATAGGGAAGGTGGGTAACTTCTGAGAGGAATTGTGTTGAGAGGATGTGAATCATTGACTCTTTTTGGTAGTTTTAAAACAAGTAGCTGTGTTAGTCTCTTGCAGCATAAAAAGGAGGAAGGAAGAGGGAGGGAAAATGTGAATTAAATTATAATCGCAAATCTCAATTGTTTCTAGACATATGAACAAAGACAATGGCTGCATGAAACTAAATATGTTAATACAAGAGTCCTTGTTACTGCATGGCCCTTTTCACACGGGGTAATTAAGACGGGACAGCGCGACCTCTAATGGAGGTCGTCTACACCGTGGAGTGCGCTGGGTCGTTTATAATTTTGAGGTTCTACACCTCAAACCGCTCTGAAGTGACTGGAAGTGGTGGCGCCACATGTTTTTTAAAAACCTCTTTTCAAGAGGTTTTAAGAGGCATGGAGCATGCAGCCCCGTACAACCCTGTCGCAGCGCCCCAGTGTAGATTTGCAGGTGCGTGCAAGTGCATGCCTGCAGATCTGCTGGGGGCGGGCTTCTGACTGGCGAGGTTCTCCAGTTGGTGGAGAGCCTCCGCCAGCCATAAGCAGCCATTTTGGACGCCGCAGGACGCCGCAGGAGTGTGGAGCAGCGAACTCGCGCTGCTCCACGTGGCGACGGACTTACCCGGCTGCCAGTAAGCTCCATTTCAGCACGTTTTCCCCCATTTCTCCCTCCACGTGTGGAAAGGGCCCATATATAAGAAAAGAGTCTTCTCAGAGTTTTGAACCCTGAGAAACTGACTTTTCGTAAGTAGATTTATAGCTTTCACACATCAGCACTAACTGACCACTGTAAAGTTCTGAAAGACATGCAACACCTCACCTGGCCCTTTGAAAAGTTAGGGCAAGAGGCATGAGTTGCATCTTTCTGGATCCTATTACATTCTATCCCATTCTCATAACTGCATAAGCATGCTTGATGCCTGAGTCCTTAATATTACTCAGAACTGCATCTGAAGAAATGGGTTTATAGTCAAAAAAGCTCACGCAAAATAAAAACCAGTTAGTCTTAAAAGTGCTGACATATTTCTCTTTTTCTCCCCTTTCCTGCCTCCTTTATATATTGAGACTACATATCTGTAAAGCTGCCCTCACATTCATTGCAAGCTTGTCAGCTATGCAGAGTAAATTGGTGTTTGATGTCATTATTTAGTATGGGAATTTAAGGGTGAATTCCTGGAGTGCTATGTAACCACCTACCTCAAACTCCATCTCAGACATATTAAAAGATGGAGGGAAATTTCTTAAGAGTAGTAAGAAAGGTATTATCACACACACACGTGCACACAATCCAATGAGAAAGAAAAGTGTGTGCTACCAAATGAGATCAGAGTGCTTTTGGATAAAAAGGTATTGAAAAAGGGTTAGGATAAGAAATGGAAGAAGGTACAGATCGGCAAGGAAGAGAACAACTAACCCTACCCTACAGATCTGTTTTGCTAGAGGTCAGAAGGGTCAGGAGTGGTAAATCTCACAACAAGCTCAGTCTTTCAAAAGAGGTTAAACATTAGCTTGTTCTGCTTTCTTCATAATTTTTTTTTGTTAAAAATGAACTGAACAAAATTCACCCTCATACTTACTTAGTTCCTTAAGAAGTCTTGAGTAAATATACAGTAGTATATGGATATGACCATATACTACTGTGCTCCCCAATTATTAATTAACAACATTCTGGTGCAGAAAAACAACTATTGCCATCTAATGTTAACTTCATTAACATTAATTTAACTAGTTAAATTGTTTTAAGCTTTAAGCAATGATTTGTCTTCCCTCTACCTGCCATCCAGAGAACAAATGAAAAGAGGAGTAAAATCCAAATAATCACATTTCAACTCCACTAACAATAGAAAAATAACTCCCCTTGAGATCCAAGCTGCCCCCTGTCCTATGGAGGCTACCCTTTTGCAGGCAGAGATAATTGAATTTCTCAGGAGACCTCTATACTGTTACATCTGGAAAAACTTTTAGTTGCTGGATAGGTGCTGTGTACCTCCAGCAAAGACAAAGCTCTTTCATTTGGACTACAATTGGCAGGTTTACCTACACACTTCGAGGATGCTCTAGATAAGAGGTAGGGTACAAAAAGCAATCAATGAGGTAGTGGTTGTTCAACCAGTGTGAGTACTGACAAAATTCCTTGGCAAATGAGTAATTGAGATGATTGAAAATATAGTCATGTTTTCTGTTGCTTTTACATTGTCTGAGATGAACACAGATATGGATTTTGCTACCTTATTCTAATGTTGGCTGGATTATCTCATTATAAAATTTTCAAAGTAAAAGATAATCAGAAGTGGTTTAGTGTTGTCTTTTTCTGCCAAGTATTAGCAAAAGTTAACTAAAGTGTTATTGCTGCTGTCTTTAGGAGGTCCTCTGCTAGTGTCACTCCTTTTCCCACGTATATAATACTGCTGCCTCCAATTAGCTTCCCTTCTGGTGTACCTCTGCCACCCTCACCCTTGGAATTATCAGTTATCCTCTGATATAGCTGTTACTTCTTGAAGATGTGTTTGGCACATTTAGTGTAGCTCCTCAGCAAAAGTTTATGTGATCTGGTACACTATACCAGCAAACAGTGCTACCAGCAGCATAGCTTGTTGCTTTCCAGAAGTATGCAGTCCCATCATCATGGAAGGAGTGCTCTCTGGAATCCAACATGACTAAATTGAGGCCATTGTACTTTGGGCATTTCTTGAGACAACTTGATTCATTAGAAAATGCAATAGTGGTAGGAAAAAAGGAAGAAAAGAGATGGCAGGAAGAGAGGAAGACTGTGGCCATTTTTGCACAACATCACTGTAGTGCAACACTGGCAGGTTGTTTAGGAGCTGTGCTACCACACAACATCATCGATATCCAGCTGCTATGCTGCCCCCAAGTATTGCCAAACCACCTTACTCTATTTCCAGGGGAAAAAAACTGTTAAGAGCCTCCTCTAGCACTTCAATCCCGTCAGCTGTCTTATTGTGGGTAGTATTATAGTGCTTGATAGCAATTCCTGTTACTGTGGATCCAGCAGTGGGTGGCATGTGGGCATGCCCAGCTTGTACCTCCCTCAACCACTCCCATGGCATGGCAATTTTCTATCACCTCTCCATGTTTATTTTAAATTTCTCCTTTGAGTTAAAACTTTTTATTTTTTTTATATGTTTTTAAGTATTATAGGGCAAAAGTGCAATAGTGTACTGACATGTTATGCCATTACAATATTGCTGCATTAGTACAGCTTCCAAAAAAACTCACAAAAAAACTGTCCAATCAGGGGCTGTGGGGCGGGATGAAGGTGGGGAAGAGGAGCAGTCAAGGACACTGTAATGCATAAGGAACACTGGTGGAAATACCCCTACCCATCTGCTTAAGGTAGAAGGGTGAGGAAAAGAGTATTCCTAACCTGATGGCATCACACAAATGGTGATACCAAGATTGTAATGCCGCAGTGCGCTAACAGCGTATAGTGCGGAAATGGCCTGTATTACAAATGTATTGATCCAATCAAGGAAGTTACATCCCTGAGTCTGCAAGACCTGAAGACTGCTTCTTGATAACCAGTACATTTGCAGATCTCTTATTTATAAGGTTGCCATAGGCTGAAGCCAATTCAATGGAAAACACAAGAATAATTGTAGTTCTGCTGCTTTGGTAGACCTGGAGTTAAACTGGCTAAAACTGTAACATTTTGGTGTTGATGTTTGATTTGGGTTTTGGATTTTGTTTTGCTTTAGTTCTTTTCCCCCTGGAGATATATTTGTGATTGGAATGAAATTTTGTTAATAAAAAGTGGATTTTTAGTGATATTCATATATTTAAGAAAATCTTCATTATAAGGTTTGTTAGCTTGCTCAATGTGGATCTAATATTGCTCGTATCCAGTGGTACCTTTATTTTAGAAAAAAGCATTTACTCTTATATCAGGTGGGTCATTACGTTCTTGACAACTCCCCCACTGTACAGCAATCTTCTTTTCGAAAGTGTACCCCTCCCTCCACTAGGAGCAGGCTTTTGAGAGATCACAGCAACCAAAACAAGACAGGGACATTGGCAACAAATGACTGAACCATTTTGCACAAGCAGAAGAGCTTTAAACTATTAGAAAGCTGCCATGGGATTCAACAAAATGATGTTTCTGCTTTCTCAATATGTTACTAATGATGTGTTTATTGTTGTTATGAGCTAATTTGAAGAAGGGGAGGTATAGATAAAAATGCACACATGCTTGATTGATTTAGGACACACTTGCATTCCCACTTAAGTCTCACTGAATGAACTGGATTAACTTCTGAGCAGGCGTTTATAATACTGCGCTGTTGAGTTCTCATTTTGAGATGGCCAGTGCAGTTTCCATTGATTCATAAAATTTACAAGAGATACATGATCTTCATCAGTTCCCTATGCAATGGGACCACTTCAGTATATAAAATATTAATCAGCCTTGCCTTTAGGTTTAAAGGAGGTATTGAGTCTGCAATTACCTTTCTTCTGTCAGTAAACATATTCTGGGTGAGAATCCTCAGTACTCACATACGTTATGTTTCCACTATATGGGGAGACACTAAAATATCACATATACACAGTAAATATTTTTATGCAGACAGTCTCTTCAAATGAGCAGACAGCTAACAGTTCAATCTCAAGGTTTCATCTACCAGAAAATAAGTCCTTAGGGCCATAGCACGAGTTCAGCATTACTAACTATTACCACAATTATGTGAGGTGAATAATACATGTCTGAGTGATGCCATGCCCCCAGGCTTCTACCTCTGTCTTTCTTTATCAGTACCCCCTCTATTATTTTTTACAGTATTCTAGATTTGTGGAATTAAAGAACAATATACTATATGACTATAAAATACTCTGTGCACCATTAAATGAAAACAATAATTTAATTCCTATTTTTCCCTACTTCTTCTTTCGTGTTGCCGTTCTAGGCTTAAATTGCACTCTGATCAGTCTGATCAAGTGTAATACAATGACATCAAACCTGACCTTCCACTTTTCTTACAAGCAAACATATGCCTTCACACTAAAAACTGAGATTAAGGATTGAGCTTTCATCCTGCTGTTTTATTAAAGTATGCTTCCTGCAAGGGTGCTCATGATGTACTCAATGTAAGTTACCTGAAGGCCATATGCTAATCCACTGTTACCTGAAGTCTTCAGGCCTGCCTTTCCATTTTAGGGTAAGCTTTATTTATTATGTTGATGCATTAAAGTCTCTGAAGGAGCTAACAAAACTGTTTTAAGAAAGTAATAGAAAATCATAGTATAAAAAAAGAGTGCTGTTTCAGTACAAGCCAAAGGCTTATATCATTCAGCATTGTCCTTCCCTGTGGCCAACTGGATATGACAGAAGCAGATGGCAGAATGTCACTTCTAAAAGATAATTTATAATTCATTATAATCTTCTCCAATAAGTCAATTGTTACTTTTCATGTTACATGCATCTTTTGGGGGAAAAATCCACCAAGAATGCCTCTATTAAAATGCCAAGGTTTACTGTAATTTGTTGTTTCCTTTTTCAGAATAAGCCAGTACCAATGATTTGCTTCTCCCCAGTCTGCGCAGCACCACGTATTATTTTGCATACCCTTGAAGTGCATTGTAGAAAATGACAGGCATAACCTCACCAAGGCACTGACTGAAGATGCATTGACATTGTTGTTGATGTGTGATGGCACTGTGAACTGAACCAGAACTGACAGAATTTATTTAATAGTGAAAATCATTACAAAATGTGGTTATGAAAATGTAGGACTTTCTAAGTGCAGGGAATCCTGTAGCTATGATATAAAAGGAATCTAGATGCAGTTGACATTTCCTGTGGCAAACCAGTTGGTTCCAAAGTAGCTAGGCATATCTTCGGCTTGTACCCTGCCTAATCACTGATGGAACAATCAGGTATTTGGTTCTAATAGTATATCATTAACATAAAGTTATGGATATTGAAAACAGTAATTATTTTCATTTTCTATTTCTATTTCTCTATCTTTTCTCTACCTATTTTTTTTAAGAATAACCTTGTTCCTGCAGGAAAAGCTTTTTGCTCTGCACATTGTACTTTCGTACTACACAAAAGGTGTCCAGCTGCACATTAGAATAATAACAAACAGTGCCTAAGTAACTTTAAAATAAATAAGAATATGTGGCTGTTGTGGTGTGCCTTCAAATTGTTTCCAACTTGTGGTAACTGTAAGGTAAAGCTATTATAGGGTTTTCTGGGGCTGAGAGTATGTGATGTGCACCAGATCACCCAGGGGTTTCCATGGCAAAATGGAGAATCAAACCCTGATCTCCAGGGTCATAGTACAACACTCAGGTCAGTGCACCACACTGGCTCTTAAGAATACGTTACACCCCCCAAAAGGTAACAACTTCCTGCTCATTACATTGGCTGAGATCTTGCATTGGGAGATGTAGCTATGCAAATGTAGTTATGTCTCTCTACTTATGTCTCCCAAATCTACCTCCCTCTAAATCTACCTTTTAAGAAGTGCAGCTCCCAACCTACACAATCTATTCCATGTTATTGGAGAATGAGGGGATGAGAGGAATGCATTCAGCTCTTTTCCAGTAGTTAGACGCACTGGCTGTTGCAGCAAGTCCAGCTGTTGGGAAAGTGTTGGATTCATCCCTACTCCCCAGCAATATAGAAATGACCGTGTTGAAGAGAGGACTGCATGGCCAGAAGAAGCTTCTAACATGCACAATGATTGTTAAAGTGAATTAGAATGACTTGAGTCAGACTTTACGCCATCATAATTCATGAACAAATAGGAGCCTTTATTTTTCATATGTAACATTGTTATGCCATCATCACAACAAACAAAACTGTAGCCCACTACAAGTAACGTATTATATGTAACTTGTCACTTCCAAACTATGAATAGGGTGTGAAGTCAATAACACTCTCCTGAAGCATCCCAGCAACTGGTCTTCAGAGGCATGCTGCTGATTCTAATTATGGTATATAGCCATCATAAACATAAATGTTTGGCTCAACATGTATCACTTTACATCTGCTTGCACTGATTGCATTCACTGATTTTAGATGAGTCACTCTGGAGCACTTTGAAAATGCTTTTGTTACCATCTTGTATAATTTGATGTTGTACCAAATATAGCCACGTCTGTCCTCATCCATAACTTCGGGAACATATTTAAAAGAACTGGTCCTAATTGCAGACGCTGGAGAATTCAGAAGGCTGATCTAATTCACACGTCCAAAATATGGGGAATGCAGAGCTCAGTTCAAAAATTGCATGCAGAAATAGTTATATTATGCAACACTAGGTTTTTCAAAAAAAAAAAAAAATGTCTGTTTGGAAAAATTGTCCATGGAAATAAGCATGATTGATTGTGTGCGTGCACGTGCGTGTGTCTGTGCACTGTTAAAACAAAGGTTCATAGAATGATGTGGAAATGGACAGAAAGGACTATTGATTAAATACATGAAAAACTAATATGGACCAAATATGGACTGTTTCACATGTCCTGAGTTTCAATCTTATTCCTACAGACTTCAGTTCATATAGTCCTTTCTTGGGAGAGCTGTCCATTTCCTCCTTTCAGTTTCCTGTTCTTTAACCTATTGCTACTCTGTAATTGGAGCTGTCCTTTTACTCCATGACTGCCAAGTGTACATAGCAAATTTAGGTCAAGAGCCCTTAGACTTATTCAGATACTATATACCTGTCCCATCATTACTTTTTCCCCTATAGAAAGCAGCAAGTTTGAAAATCCTGTTCACAAAGAAATTCCACTTGAGTAAAGATTTTAGAAAATCAGGGGCTTTGGTTAACTGTGCAGTGTTCCTGTGGGCAAGAATTTCTCTTCAAATTTGTCACCTTTCATGCAAGGACAAGTAATGATCATGGAGGCAGAGCTAAATGCTCCCCTTTTCACAATTGGATACAAATGGGTAATAAAATCTGAACAAGGATTTTGTATGTATTTTTTTTGGAGGGGGGAACTATGTTTTAATGCTGAGCTCTACTTCAGTGTTGAGATCTATATGTATTTATCTACATTGTAATCATTTTAATTTGTCAGCTGCTTTGAATTCCAGTTTTAGGAGAAAGACAGATTATAAATAAGGATGATAATGATGATAAAGTGTCCAAGTACAAAATGTCCACCAGATTCTTCCTATTCACATGGAGGTGTGTAAAAAACAAAAAAACAAAAAACAAAAAACTGATTTGATCTGTATCTCTGTTTGGAAATGACCATTTCACATTTCCCTGGCTCTAAATCAGACATCTTGTAGTATACTGGGCATAGGCCATCATTCTGCTACTCAGATTGTCCCGAGCCACGTTGCTTCAACTCCTTTCTGCAGAATAGGTAAATATCACCCATTTCATCCCAACCTCTTGGTATCCAATTTCTCTCTCTTTTTCTTCAATTAGCCTTGTATGGTTGTGAAACTGCTTGAATCTTGAATACGCTTGTGATTTTCCTGAATAAAACATGAAATCTCCAACGGGTGTCCCTGGTGTCCTTACATTTGTACTGCTGTACAAAGGTGGAAAGATCCTGTAAGGTTACTCCCACTCTTGCAAACCTCCTCTTTTGAGCTATAATTCCCCACTGTTCCACAGAGACACTGGCACCGTGGTTGGATCTCTGAGTCATCCATCTTTTGGGGTAATAGCATTATGAGACTATGCATTTTGGAGAAAAAAATCAGAGAAAAATTGCACGCAAAACCATGTTCACATTTCAAAAATGTCCATAAAAAAGATGAATGAATAGATCTCAGAGCAAATCAGACATGAATTCTCACTAGAAGCAAAGATGACTAAATAATAATGGTTATCATACTTTAAACATGCATTGTGAAAGTTCTGTTATACTTTGGACATACCGTGAGTTGATGTGACTCTGGAAAAGATGATAATGTGTGGTAAAATGGAAGGCAGCAGAAAAAGAAGTGTAGTGTGCTACAAAAGGGTTGAGCTTGCAAGACCTTTGAGTTTGCAAGACCTGAGCAGATCAGCTGATGACTGGGGGTTCTTTTTGGAGGTCTCTCATTCATAGGGTTGTCATAAACTGAAGGCAATTTGATGGCAAATAACAACAACCTAAAAATGTGCAGACCTAAAGCATTACAAAGATACAAATATTTCCTCTTATCACCTACAGTACTATTTTATGTCTGGGATAGGATGGTGGGAAGCTCCTTGTCCCATCTGAACTGATCCAGATGTCACCAGTGCATCATGGGACTCATCCCCACAGAAAAAGAACTCCTGAGGAAAATATAATGAATTGGTGCTAAATTAAAATATACACATTTGTAAAACCCCATTTCCCCAAAGTGTTTACCTCAAATGCAGTTACAACAGAAAGTGTTTCTAATTTAGACTGATGCCTGAAAGACCAGCAGTCTAGAAAATGTAATGACCTATATACAAAAATTGGTATTGAACCTGTGACAGTTGGAATGATCAAATTAGACCCAAAATGGTGCATTTTCCAGTCTTATTTATTTATTTATTTATTTTCTGTCCTGCATTTCTCCCAATATGGGAGCGTTTTAAAAACAGTTAAACAACCAATCCTGTTAAAACACTAATTTAAAATAGTTTAAAGGGTATATTTTTAAGCATTTAGAAACAGGATTGATGCATTTCTCAGTTGATTTGAGGGGATGTCTTTTTTTAAAATAGACTCAGACCAATTCTCTACTACATTCATATTTAGTGCATTTGTTTACTATATCAATTTATTTATTTGGCTTATTGTTCTCTACATCATGAAATGATGCCATATATACAATATACCATATATAACTATAGAAGCCATCAAATCAGTAGTGGGGGAAAATGTAATCTCCTTATCCATTAAGTTCCAAAAATTTCCTGTAAAATTTATATGAGTTCAGACTGGAAAACTTTGTGATCTGGACTAA
This sequence comes from Iguana delicatissima, assembly GCA_948472985.1. NCBI lineage: Eukaryota > Metazoa > Chordata > Lepidosauria > Squamata > Iguanidae > Iguana > Iguana delicatissima. The sequence goes on from CAOKZL010003082.1 coordinate 106,672, forward strand.
TTTATATATGGTAGACTTGTCTGGTATTTGGCTTTTGGTCTCTGTCCATGCTAGACTAGTAGATATAAAAACCTGCTGTAGCCTAGAGGCTACATGAAATCTGAAGCCTGTAGTTTTGGTTCCCTAGCTTAATTAGTGTTATTTATCTCACCTTAAGTTCTAATCTCATTTAGGAAGCTATGAATATGCTTCATGTGATGTTTTTATGCTGAGTCCAACAAGTGGTCCATCAAGCTTATTGCTGTCTACTCAACAATGAGTGGCAAGGATCCCAGTCTTTACTGGACCTATTTAGAGATGCCAAGCATTGCACCTGGGACATTTTCTATGCTACTTACATGCTCTTGCATTGAGCTGCGATCCTTCCCTCAAAATCCCTTTGCAGCAGAGTGTGTGGAGAAATGCATGTTCTACTAAAAGTGTGTCTTCAGAAAGAAAGAAGGAAAATAATGTATGTATTTATTTTCCGATTCATAAATTTCTTAATCTGAAGAAAATATGTAACTAATCCCATCATATATAAATAGTTAACAGAAAAAAAGCCTTTGCAAATATTGAGTGTTTTTACTTAACAACCTCTATGACTTTCCATTAATTTAATAATTTGTATTCCAACTTGTTAGCTGTAACAGAATAACTGCCTATTTTCACTTTGTTTTATGTCTTTTCTCATTATCATAATGGATACCATTAAACAGCCATTCCTATTTTAAACTAATTTGCATCAGGCTTAATGTGATTTGGAACCTTTAAGGATTGTGGATATGTTTGGTTCTCATTAGGTTCTGACAATCAAAATGTGTAAAAAAAAATAAATAGAGAGAGAATAAAAGAAAGAAAGCTGTTACTATACCAGTATTTGAAGTTATAGTTATACCTTTGTCAGTTTATTTCTGAGTGATAAAGAATTAGCAATTAAGAACTTTAACAAATAAATATAATCCTATTCTCCTATGTTTATCATCAAGTCTCCAATAGCTTGGGAGGGGGAGAACAATGTATATGATCATAAATACTATGATCACACTGCTGATGCTGTGAACCTAAGCATGAACTGCTAATAATTTGGTGCTGAGGTATGAGTCTGCTGGTTATTTGGTGATCTTTCCATCTTAGCTGTGTATCACCACATGAGAGAAAGAAAGTCAGAGGCTGAAGGACAGGGTTGTTTGAAAATTTATATGGAGGTGAGATCATTCAAGACAGGCCTATGGTACAAGGATCTACCAAAGAATCTTATGAGTTAAGGTTCTTCTGAGGGGGGCTTACCAAGAAGAAAGTATATGATAGGTGCAGCAGTACAAGCCATGTAACAGCTGCACCTATTTCATACTTCCTTCTTGTAATGTTGCATTTATACTTTAAAAATCCAATGTGATTGTTGAAGACATAAAATGTCCAGAAGCAAATCAGAATAATTTAAATTGGATTTACTCCTTCATAAATGTATTTACCAGGGGACACCTGCGGGCTGCAGATGGTCCTTGACTGTATGACTCAGGGTTCCCCAGTGGTATTCTGGATGTCTCCTCTCACTTTTGGTAATAGTATGGTTGGTAGTGGGTTGGTGATGGAGATAGAAATTAAATTAAATGCCAGTCATCCATCCCTGTTGTCTAGGACTGAAGGTTTATTCTGGAGTTTATTTCTCTCCCCTCCCCACATTTCTTTCACCTTTTCCCAGGACACCTAGTTATTTCTTAGGCAAAATCAAGTTATATATAGGTCAATGTGGTATTTTATTATACTGGAACAATTCTCCTGAGGAATGCAGAGAAGAAGCTGGAGCCGAAATAACCCTTAGTGATGAAATGAACACTTCTAAGGTGCTGCTTATCCTCCATGAAAATAATTTCAGATTGCACCTTTTTTAGAGGTGAGATATATGAAAATGGTCCAATTTCTGCATATCATTTCATTATTCTAATGTGCACTGTACTGCATCAGTTGAATGTAACTGAATGAGACTTTTCAAGAAATTATTTCTATTACAATTGTTCAATGCTTTAACTAAAATAAGTAATTAAAATGTTTCCATGAAGAGAATTTTTCCAAACAATCCTTGCAGAGTGAGCCACAAGAGTACTACTTCAGTACTTATAAAAATTCAGAAATATACTTTTCAGCTGTCCTTAAACCTTAAATGCTCAGTCTAGTTGAAACTAGTATTTCATTGAAATTTTTCCTGCTTCATGTAAAGAAACAACATCTGCAAAAATCGGCTCTGAGAATGGCCCTCATCCACTTTCTGAGACCACCTAATCAGACTATTGTTCAACTTGTTGCAGTAATTTTCTTTGCATCAGTTTGATCTGCAGTCAATGAGTTTTTCACCAGTTAGTATAATACAATGCCTCTTAAATTAAAGTGGTCTCACATCTCTCTCTTAAGAAGACAATGCAATGTTCTGTGACATGCAATGAATTATGTGGGTCTATGTCTCTAATTTTTCTGGCAACAATAATAAAAGATTCTAGCATTCATTTTTTTCTTTCTAGAGAAAATAAGCTTTTCTTGTTCATTCTGACGTAGCATTTCCATTACTCCTTAAGAAAGGCTTGGCAATACTTCAAATTGAGTGTTATTACTGAATATTCTATTACTGCTGCTCAGTAAATATATTACTTTCTTTTCCATTATGCTCACTACTCTCCAAAAAAGGACTTTGCTTTGATTACACTCATCTACCCTGCTGAGAAAACAGTGCAATTTCAAGATCTGCCCCTATATGAGAAATTAGTAGCTTCAAGTAGAAATGCCTTCTGTAATGAAGAACACACAGCAGTGATGCAGGCATCTATTCTTTCTAGGCATACAACTTTTTTTTCCAGAACTAGTTATACACATTTGCACTATGTTTTCACTAGGAATCTGGCAAGAAACAAAAGTCTTCAGCCTTTGAGTCATATTTGAATAGTTGGGTTAGTACCAGAGCTGCATCAACTTTTTTTTTCAGAAGATGTCTTTCTAAATAAAATTATGATTTTTCCCCCTTTTTCTGTAAGGTCTCCTTAAGGCTTTTTTTTTTTTTTAAATAAATACTAGTGTATTTAGCCAGGGTTGCCTGGGATTTTATTTTCTCATAGCTAATTCTTGTTAGAAATACCTTAGGAATTACCTTACCTTTGGAATTAGATGCAGTTGAAACACACAGATTTGAGATCCTATGTCTCTAACTCCCCAATTTGTCCTGTCCAGTACATGTAACTTTTCTCCATATTCCCCAATCCAATCTGTATTCAGAGTTATTAATATACAGAGTTTGGGTTCCTGAGGGAATATACTGCTCTCCTTCTTGCTGCTGGGCTTTGTCTCCATAGCAACCAGCCTGAGGTCTCTGGCTGATCATTCTAACGGCCCCTCCCTGAACTGCCAACCCCAGATTTCCATACAATTTTCACAGCCAGCCAATCACATGAGGTTTTCGCCTGCCAGACAAGCAGACAAACTCACTTACAAACTTGTACTGGTACTTTTATGGTAGATCATCTGCCATTTTTGTGTGAGGTCCCTCTCTTCCCTTCTCCCTCAATGTCTCAGAATGATATCTTGTTTCCAGGCCAATGTAGAGAAAAGCAAAGCTGCACCTGGTGCCCACCATGGGGGAAGGAAACAGGAATAAATAAACACAATATTGCATGAATTTAATTGTGAGACAGATGATAATGAATGGGGGTAATTAACTGAGGGATGAACATGATTTGGGGAGAAAGTTACAAGAGGAAGGTTTGGGTGAGCTGGGGTGGGATTCATGGATGAATTTATGTGTGATGTTTTTAATGGGAAATTAATTGGTTTGCTTTCTGGAATTTGAATTCTGGTAATTCTAAATATCTATCTGTATATATGTATTAGCACATGAAAAACTGTGTAGTCTTTTATGCTCCTTTGGGGGGGGGATGGGGTCCATATCCTTTTCTTTTTCTTTTCTCTGTAGCCATGTGTAGCTGGTTAGCCCACTGGGTAACAACATCAGAAAACAAAAAAAGCCATAATCTACATTGCAAGATGGCCTTATTCCTCATCACTGAATGAAAAGAACTAGTATAGCTTCAGTAAGATCAGCAGGTACTCACAGAGTCTGTAACAATGTCAGAACACTATTTTAGTGGGAAGTTTCCCTTCAATCTGGTTCTAGGGTCCATATCTTTTCTACAGTGTATAGGTGCCTCATTGAATCAGTTTATAGTACAGAGATATAATAGTACAGAGTTTCATTCCTAAAAACAGATAAACTGCAGCTCTCAAAGACATTAACCAGCAGTCATTTTTATAGAAATCAGTAACCCTTATTTCCAAGCTAGAATTATGTGATTCAGTCTGTTTTGGATGAGTAAGCGATGAGTTTCTCACCTGTATGTTTCAGATATACTATAAAATATATTGCACAAGCTATTGGACTTTTCAGCTTCTGAAAATTATTTTTTGGTTATGCTTCCGCTAACCTAGGCTAGAACTCTTCAGCAAATTTCATATGATGAGATTTTTCAGTGTATATCCCAGAAGTATGCCTCCCTTATGAACAATAAGCTGCCAGGTATAACCACTTCTTCAGCTTTTCTTGGGCATATTGATTTTGCCCACAGCACCACAACTCACTCCAAATATACCATCCTCAGAATGACTTCCTCCCTAGACCATGATAATAAGCAAGGCATGAAAATCAATATCAATTAGCCTCCATTCAGAAATAAATAGCAAAGCAGTGATGTTTATAACAAAGAAAATGTAGACTATCCACAGCTATAAAGAACAGGAGGGATGAAGTGAGAAAAATTAGTGGGAATATATTAATTTCCTCACTTCTCTTTTTTCACAATCTGCATCAAGCTTTTTGTTTTTGTTATTGTTGTTCACAATAAGGAGGAGGCGTATTTTGACCCATTGTGGGCCACATATAATTGCTGTGGCACTGTTATTAAACAGGATAGAATTCTTTAGGACTATTGTATAAACCCAAGTGTAATCTCTGAAAGTCTGCTGCAAGAGTCTCAGTTTTTGCAGCATTTTTAAAGCATCAGACTATGGTTCAATTTCACCTTGTTCTTATTATGTTTGTGTCTCATCATAGGAGAATTGCTGAACAGGGATGTTGTGATAGGAAGGACAATTTCTGATTTTGAGGAGAAGAAGCCTCCATAGGTCTAAAACAGGCCATGGACGAAGGACAATTCCCTATGGCTCTCTCTGGAGTGTGAGGAATAACTCTCTTCAGCCAGATATTAGTATGGAATATGGTGTAGGGACCATAGCCACAGTGTAGCTCTGGACAAAGTTTCATATGAGGAACGTGGGAGACATTTTTCGATTCTTGGAATAATGACCTTGAAATAAGTTATCTTTTGTTAGGTAAATTATCAGTAAATAGCTCACAACAGCTAGGAAATAGCTGAAGACTAGTCTGGAATATGACAGCCATTCTGGAAGCTATGACAACAAGAACAAAGACATTTCTTAGGCTACAAGAAAAGAGCAACCTAAATGGGCACATAAAAGAACAAAGAAATTGAAGTGCTTTAAACAGTTAGGTGGACAGATGTGCAACTTAAACACTCATACAGTTATCTAATTTTACAAGATGACTTAAGTTGGGTGACTTAAGTTTTTAGTGTTTTTCTTAATCCCCAAATGAAACTAAACTGTTCCTGGAACTTCTTATCATCTGGGGAAAGGAAGAGAACACAACTATATCTATTAATTCCTGGACAAGATGAAAAGATCTCTGTAAGAGATATGAAGGAAACCATTGAATGCTAGGAATGCAAATATTAAAGAATTCAGGTTGCTGAACATTAACACAGACATTGTTCCTACACTTGATTTGCAACAGCAGCTCACAAGCCTGAAGCAAAACTGACAGCGGAAGATTAGCTTGATTAGACAGAGAAATTCCACACCTCTACTTGTGTTGATACACTAAGGATGTGAATGAAAATCCCAGTCATAGTTTGCCTTTCTGGAAGAAGGGCCCCTATGTAACAGAATGCAGAGATATGCATCATTTTTCTTCATTGTAAACACTGTATGTAGATTACAGTCAGAAATCATCATCTGAGACTTTTTAGGGTGGGGGTGCGGTGGGGAGCTGTTGTAAGAAAATACGAAAGGAATGGCAACCAGGCACCTCTTTAAGTGTAAAGGCAGCTAATGAGAGTTTTTTTTTTGTTTTTTTAAAGAAAGAGAATCACACTTCTGTGGGGATTCTAGGAGTGCAGTTCTTAAAGCGAACAAAATTCCTGGAGTACGACTAATCACTATGCCTCCAAATTTGTTGGCTCATCATCACTGTATTAGGCAGTGGCTACAAAAACAGGCAATGGGGCTAAATAAATACAGGACTAGTGTTGCCCTAGTTCAACCCTGACTGGAAAGCAGGATCTGCAATTGCAGAATTTTTGACACTTTACTTTCTAGCCCCTTTTTAAATGCCTTCAGTGTTGAAATGCCTACTAACTCCTAAGACTATCTATTCCCCTATCGAATGGCTCTTACCATTGATATCTTAATAGCTCGAATCTATTCCTTTGCAATTGACACCCACTAGTTCTAGTATGCCCTCTGGAGTGAAGAAGAAGAAGAAGTGTGATCCATCTTCTGCCAGACAGCCCTTCAAATATTTGAAGAGAATTCTCATGTCTGCCCTAATTCTCTCTTCTCCAAGTGAAACAGCCAGCTTTTTCAGCCATTTTTCATTGGACTTGCAGACAGTTCACCATCCTGGTTGCCCTCTCCTTTTTGCATTTTGTTTTGTCAATGTCCTCTTTCACAGTTGCCGCATGAAATTGGAAATCTGGAAAAGGTACTCCAAAAATGCAGCCACCAAGGTGCTGAATACATTTCTCTGCTATAGGGAATAATGAGCATGTGAAAGCCAGTATGGTACAATGCTTTGAATGTTGGACTAAGGAGACCAGGATTCAAATCCCTGCACCTTCTTGAAAACCCATTGGCTGTCTTTGAGCAAGCCCTACTTTCTCAGTCTTACAGGAAGTCAAAGACAAGCCTCCTTTGAATAAATCTTGGTAAGAAAACTCTATGACAGGGTTGCCAAAGTTTGGAGTTGGCTTACCACCAACAACAAATGAAGGGAAAAATGAGAATAAATTACATTCTAGCTCTACCTCCTCCCATTGGCCTTGTCCTCACTTTTCAGATGTTTTGGGTAAATGTCTGAAGTAGGAAGCAAACACATAAATAGGTCTGACTGGGAGTAGCTGGTCCAGGCCAGTAGAAGCCTCCAACTGACATGGTGATGGCTGTAGTGCTGCTTGCATGCTGAAACAGAGTTTGCTACCATTATCTTCCTCTCCTTTTCCTGAGTAGAGATAGAGGTGTGTGTGAGTGTGTTTGCATATATGTCTATTCACTGGGAATGGGGCAACACTAAAGAGTAGCTGTAATGGCTACTTTTTTTAAAAAAAAACTTGGTAGTCCTTAGGTGGTGACAATGAAAGGCCAGCTTGTAGCTGCCAGTATGGAAAACACATAGGTAAAATATACTGCAATGTCCATACTATATCTTGGCTCCTTAACATCTAATAATCAAGTGATGTAAAGAAATTCGCAAAAATTTTGTCAAATCTAGTGAGACTTTTTGCCTCTGAAAGTAAAAATATGAGTGTTTATTTCTATCATAAACAAATAAACAAAATTTTGTACTAAAAGCATTGTATTCTTGTGCAAAACCAAAGGAGTTTTTTTTTCTTGTTGGTGTTAATACATCTTTGTGAATGTTACTCCAACAAATCCCCAAATGCAAAAGGTAATTAACAACCGGGCAAAAACTCTGGCCTAGTGAGGAGAAGTGTGAACATTTTTAATCTCACCCAGAAGCGTACAGTAAGGGAAGATTTACACTCCTAGTAGAATCATGAAGTTCTATTTACCTGCTGATGACTAATGTGTGATGATAATATAAATGTGATTATGTGCTGGAATTAGGGATGGGGAGGAAGTTACATTTTAATGAACCAAGTCACACATCCTAGAGTAAAATTCAGATTGGAATAGTTATTCTTCAGTAAGTTCACTTCCTCACATTCGGCAGCTCATAAAGTGCATATTCAAACATTTTCAGATGGATGTAGAAGTTGGACAGAACAGCTAGATCCATTCTAGTGGTGATGGTTTCTTTTGCCTATCATATTCATCCTTCTTCAAGATAAGCAAAATTAGTTAATTTGTTTCTTTCAGTTTCTTACCATTTCCCAATTTCAAATTCATCTGTTTTGCTATCAGTTTGTATCTTTTTTTAAAAAAAGTCTTTACAAAAATTCATACACATTTTCATTTCTCCTAATAAGTTTTTAAAGAACAATTTAATGTAACAAATTACTTTGCAAGCAATTCCCCCATAACAGTTTGCTTTTCATATGTTATTTTCACCAATATGCATATTTTGGCATGCACTTTACCCAGTATATGCAATATTTCTTTTTTTTCTTCACTCAAGGATCAAAGAAAAAAACAAATAATAATTGCATATTGATTCGAAAAGTCTGAATTATGAAAATTCACAATAAAAAAAAAGAATAGAAACAATTCAATTGGGAACAATTTTCCCCATTTCCTGTTCTTTAGTCTAGGGAGAAGTACACTGTGAATTCTAGCATGGGAATGCAGCCTGATATTCCTATAGTAATGAGAAGTGAAAGGGGGACTTTACAGACCTTGCACTCTATAGGACAAAATAAAAGGTGTGAGTTTAAGTACAGATGGGAGATTTGCTGTATTTCCAGTAGGCATTTATATTTCAGGATGCCAGAGGATTCCATGTGGGAGCTCTTGAACAGGTCATACGCAGTGCAATAATATTAAATCATTCAATGATTTGAACAGAGGCTGACCATACAGGCCTTAATCACAGTATCAAAACCTACCAGCATTGGGAGAACAATGCTGTTTCTGTACTAAAGAACTAGGCAATCGGCCCATTCTGCTGTTTAAGATAATTAAATGTTACTTCAGTTAGATGAGCCTGCATCTAAGGCAACATCCAAGGCCCCTAGAATCTGAGCAATGTCAAGATATTGCTCCGAAAGAAAGAAAGAAAGAAAGAAAGAAAGAAAGAAAGAAAGAAAGAAAGAAAGAAAGAAAGAAAGAATCTTTTCCCCACACATGAGAATTCAACAACTAAAGGTGTAATTTGGAACCCCATCTTGGCTTTGTGAACCTCAGGTGCACCTCCTTATGGACTGGATTAATTAAAGGCTACATTTTCAGGATGTGAACCCTCAGGTATGTTTTCAGTGTCACAGCAGTAAATTGGTGCCATCAAGAACTCATGCTGGTATAATCACATCTACCTTGCTACATCAAGTACTGTGTAAATTACCTGTACAGCTTATGATTAAGTGCAGAAGGAGATGATACCTCTTGTTGGGTTGTCAGGAAAAACTTGAAGAATTTATCAAAATCAGAACCAAGAAGGTGCCAAGGAAACAGATGAAGGGGAGAGAGATTTTATTATGATTTGTATCTTTCTGATGTCATTTCTATTCCTGAGGGATAAAACAGAGCTCTGTTAAACGACTGGAAAGAAAGTGTGATAGGTTAAATAACCAACATGTAAACTACTTCTTTTAGTATTTTGACAACAGTCTTAACAGAATAAATTGAGGAACAAAGGAAAGAATTGAGTAACACTTTTTAAAAAAATCTACCTGTTTTAACATTTATAGAAGAAGAAAATTCGACACAAATGAATGGTACTGAGTAATAAACATCAGCAGTATATAGAAAATAAACTATCTTGTCAAATATATCATCTAAAAACATGGTCTTTCCCCAGAAATTTGATTGTCTTTATTCCAAGCAGAGATTCAGATGTGAGCAAAATGTTTAGCATCTTGATGGCATGCTGAAACTAGAAATTAAAGAAAAGTAAACTTCCAAAGGTTATTCTTTCTACATTTCATCCAGGAAAAGAAATTAAAAAATGCAAAAAGTAAAATCATATTTGAGAGCTAAATATATGCCTCGTGTACCAAACAATGTTGTTGTTGTTTCCTGAAGGCAGTACAGCTTGTCTTTCTATTCATTATTACAAATATAAGTTGAGTTCAGATTTATTTAATATTTGACTCAAAACAGGGGAGGGAAGGAAAATGTTAAACCAGCGTTTGATTACCTCCCATGATTACTTTCAAATATTCAGCAACTACTTTCTCAGTAGGAGACTAATGAGCATAGGATGAAGCTAAGGAAAGTATAAATGAAGGAAGCCAACTATCATTGATGGAGGTGGGAAACATTCTCTAGGCTTCTAGAGAATGCCAAGTTATTTGTCAGAAACTGGGATATAGCTTGAGCAATTTCTAAGCTAATTTGAGTTTGAAAACAAGTCACTAACGCTTTGAGGATGTCTTTTTATTTTTTTGTCCTGCTTCCAGTGGTATGGTAGCATCAAGCAACAGAGGAAGAAAAAGATTGCATTCCTATTATCAGGAATGTAAATTCTTGACTATTTCATCCTTGCATATGAAGAAAATTAATTACCAATGTTTTCTCCCCACTGTAGGAGAAAAAAATAAATATTCCTCTACAATATTATCCTAGCATTCAAACTTCCTAAAGTATTGTTGTTGTTCAATGCTATAAAGACAACTTTGGCTTCTTCAACCCTATGAATAAGAAAACTCCGAGTCACCCTGTCATCAACGACCCTGCTCAGGGATTGCAGACTGAGAGGACCATGACTCCTTTGATTGACTCCATCCATTTATAATGCAGCCTTCCTCTTCTTCTACTACCTCCTACTTTCCTAAGCATTACTGCTTTTTCCAGTGAGTCATGTCCTCATATGATATGTCCAAAGAACAACAGTCTCGGTTTAGTCATCTTGGCTTCTAGGGAGAGTTCAGGCTGAATTCGCTTAAATCAACCCATCGATTTGTCTTTTTATCAATGCACAGTATCCATAGATCTCTTCTCCTGCATCACATTTCAAATATATAAATAAATTTATGTATAAATATATAAATTTTCAAATATATAAATATATAATTTTTTTCCATTCCATCTTTCACAGACAGACATAGAAATTGGAAATACAATGGCATGGGCAATCCTAACTTTATTATTCATGGATATATCTTCACACTTCACAATCTTGTTTAGTTCCTTCCAAGTCGCTTTTCCAAGTCCTAGTCTTTTTCTGATTTCTTTACTGCAATCTCCATTTTGATTAACAACCAAGCCAAAGTGTTCCAGATCTTGAACTGTTTCAGTGTTGTCATAATCTACTGTAAAGTTATGTAGGTCATGTATAATGAATAATCTGTAATCAGTTTTGTAAATCTGCCTTCACACTTTCTTCCTTTACTTTCTTCAGTAATTGTTCCAAGTCTTTGCTATTTTCTGCCAGTAGTATGATGTCATCTACATATCTTAAACTGTTGATGTTCCATCCTCCAGTTTTCATACTTCCTTCCTCTGAGTCTAATCCTCCTTTACACACAATATGTTCACTGTTCAAGTTAAACAGAGTGATAAAATGCAGACTTGCTTGATGCCATTGACATTTGCAAACCATTCTGTTTCTCTGTATTCTGTCTATCAACCTCTTGTCCTGAGTACAGATTACACCTTACAACAATCAAATGTTGTGTAATATCCACTTCTTTAAGAGCGATCCATAGTTTTTCATAATCTAAACAATCAAAGGCATTGGTATACTTCATAAAGTACAAGATGATTTTCTTCCAAAGTTCTTTAGTGTGTTCCTTTATCTAGTGTGTGCTTGCATTATGATCCATAGTGCCTCTTCGTTTCCTGAACCCAGCTCGACATCTAGCCTTTCTTGCTCCGTGTGTAGGAAAAGTCTTTGTAGAATCCTGAGTATCACTTTGCAGGCATGGGAAATTAATGCAGTGGTCCTGTGGTTACTGCAATCCCTGATGTCCCCTTTCTTGGGGACTGGAATGTATATTGTGTGTTTACAATCTGTGGACCATTGTTTTGTTTTCCATAATTCTACAGAGAAAACACATGGGTTTTATGCACCAGAAAACCTGAAAAAAACAGGTTTTCTGTGGGGTGGCATGCACAAAAATCACAACATTTGTTTTTCTATGTAGAATAATTCTTCTGCAACACTTTGGCATAGAAGAAAGCTGAGCAAAATTCTTCCTTCTCTATTACTCTTTCTGTCAGGGTAACTGCCAGGAAACCCATTCTTCAACATGGGAACAAGTAATTATAACTAGTCCATCTGTACCTCTTCCTGTCTCATTTTTCACAGGTATTGCACTGAGCAGCAGTTAACCAGTCCAAAATGGACATTGTTGCGGGTGATAGAAATGCACATAATTAATAAAAAGAAAAGTAAGAAGGAGGTAAAGTGTGAGACCATCCTACTTAATATGGTAAGGAATGGGGGAGGGGGGAATAGAGGGTTAAGGAGGTCTTGGCCCTATTTGAAGAAAGATTTCAGGGAAGACTAAATGGAAAGGTACAAAGAACAAAATTGCTTTATGGGTTTTAATAAAATCTGGCTTGAAGAACAATTCAGTGCCTATGATGTGCTTTTTATGTGATGGAAATATTATAAAACATTATTTTAGGGGTGGCCAAAATTTTCTCTGTATGTTAACAGGACCATTTCACCTAAGTAGGAATATGTCTTTGGAGGCATAAATTTGAACTGGACAAGAAAATATGAGGTATTGGGAGACATAGCTACAATGATGTAACTATCATCCATCTCCCAATCCAACTCCCCCTCAACCCAGCTTAAAAGCTAGCCAGCCTCACCAACATTTGGGGCTGGTAAATGGGGTGCGGAAGCATCCAGCTCTATCTCAGCAGTAGGCATGGCACAATGAATACTGACAGGGACCCCTGCAGGGTCCTGTCACACTTGCTCATCACACTGAAGCTCACTGGTAGGAGGGAAGTGGACATATGCTTCTTCGGTTCACTGTTCTCCAGCACCAAAGAATTCCTTTGGTTGCTGCAGCTGCCTGTTTTTTTTAAGGTGGGTTGGGAGAACATTTATGGTCATGGCAATGGTGTCACAATTGTAAATGTGAATAGCAACATTTGTGAAATCATGAGTCTAGCTTATGTTATTGTCAATAATGAACATTATTTACAATCATTTTAGGGTGGCTGGCACAGAGAAGGCCATTCTTTAAGCATTTCCTCACTAGACTGTTATAGTGCTGTTATGCCACTTTCAACATCCTATGGAATCCTGGGGTTTGCAGTTTAGCTAAATTGCAAACCCCATGATTCCATAGGATGTTAAAAGTGGAATAGCACTGTAACAGTCTAGTGCAGAAATTGCATTTGAGGGGAAGTAAGGACATCAGTATTCCTTCAGTATTTATGCTTATTTCCTATTTTGAGAAATTCAATTTTTTCTCTGTTTTTTAGAAAGGGGAGAACAGAGTTGACAGTTAGTACAACAAATGCATCACTTCATGTGTACACATGTTCTCTTATGCTGGGTGTTGGGGCATTCTTATATAGCCTTGAATCTGTACCCCAGAAATACTCCCTTGGATCAGGGACATTTTTTGCCCCACAAAATATTGGAATTTCCATGTGGTCAGACAATATCCCTGAAATCACTCAATACATTTTTTTCTAATCTGCCTGGATAAGGTTTAATCCTGCAAAACTGTAAATAAGTCTCAGCATTCATTACAGGGTCAAATTTATATCCATCACTGACTTAATCCTGATGGCATATCCTGTAATTAATGGGAAAGAAATGTCACTACATAGAAAACTGTAATGGAAAGAAAATGTTGTATTGAAAATGGAAATTCCACAGAAAAACACTGGAGAAATAGATAGCATAAAATATACGAGGCACAATATGTGCTGAGTTGCTTCTGAGTGACTGATTTATTTTTCCTTCGGAACGAAAAACAGGCGAATTGTGTCTGGCTTAGATCCTATTGCATAGCTTAAAAGAGGGAGAGAGATTGAAAATGACAGGATAAGGGAAAATAGGAGCTTACAATGAAGGGCAAGAATGGAGACAACATATGGAAAAAGTAGCCTAAGGCTTTAAAGTTGATGATATAAAATAAGCTAGAGAATAGATCCATATTCTTGAGACAGTAGGCCTGATTCAGATCTTGCTTTAAGTGCTTTTTTAGAACATTGTTGCTCTTTACATCAGTTTTGCTATATCTTATCAACAGGGAACAAAAGGTGAAAAGAACCACAGAGCAAAAAACACATCCAATATTATCCTCTCCCCACTTGCTCCTTCTGCTTGCATTCTCTTCACCTTGTTTAAGCTTATGATGAGATACAAGGTATTAAGGAATAGAATCCCAATGTAATATACATGTTGTTTAAAATATGCCCTTTCTTGGCACTGGAGGTGAAAGAGTAGGATTACTAGACTCTTTCTTTAAATTGGTATAATTTCACCGAGTTCAGTGAAGTGCAGCAAGGATCAGTGATTGAGACATCATCAGACTCTATGGCAAAAGTGCAAGAAAGCAGATGGCATTGCCTTGCCTACAGTAATATTATCTTAAAGTAGAGATGGAATATAATTGTGGCCCTAAGGTCCTCCAGCAGTGTTAAGTTGTGGGTCAGGGATGGTACATTCATTTGTGTCTGTACGCCTACACACAAACACATGTACATGCACATGTGGAAAGTACGTGCAGAAACACATAAAAATACACACACTCTTTCTTCCAAGCCCCTCACCTTATGATCATGGTAAGGCTTGATCTCCCATCATCACTTGCTGACCCTGGGAGTTTTGTGGTTATGGAATGGAGTACTATTAGTAATAGTAACAAATGGATCACAGGAAGTGTGGACTTTAGCAGATCACACACCATTGTGTCCCTGATACTAATGGGTATCTGTTGCCTGCTCCATCTGATGGCTGATCAGCTGGACAATGAGGGAAATGGGTAGACATCCCAAAGTTCAGCAGGAGAGTAACCATAAGAGGAGAGTTGCCTTAAGGCATGAGAATGGTCTTTACAATAAGGGACGCAAGTCTCCCCCTACTTTCACACAAGTGGAAGAACAACGTCTTTAGCTATGATATTTAGAACCCACATTTGTTGTTACTGTGTGCCTTCAAGTTCTTTCTAACTTGTGACAGTCCTAAGGCAAGCTTATCATGAGGGTTTCTTGGGAAGATTTATTCAAAGGCAGTCTGCCATTGATTTCTTCTAAGAAGACAGTGTGACTTACCCAAGGTCAGCCATAATCTAAGCAGGGATTTAAATCCTGCCCTCCCAGAGTCCTCAAACCACTACACCATGCTGGATCTCCTCCTCATATGTACCTCTTCTATATATAACTGTGCCTACTTGCAACAGCCTATTTGGGGACTGATATTTTATGAATTGTTTTGGTAAATGTTATATGGTTGCAGTGATTGATTGTGACATCCATGGTGTATGGCTATAATAAATGCTCCCAAGCCTAAATGAAATGAGAGGAATAAGTGGACAACTGCGATAATAGTAGTAATGGACAATAATGGAAGACAACATAGTACAAAGGCAATCTAGACTATTACTATTCTAATATAAAATACACATGCATGTGCATGCACATGCATACCATCAAACCACCTGTCATAGAGTTTTCTTAGGCAAGGAATATTTAGATGCAATTTAAAAAGGAAAGCCAAGGACCAATCATTAATTAGATCACTTTTCAAAGGTTAAAGAACAGAAAATGATAATAATTCATCCCTGTTATTAGACTATCATCTCCTGATCCATCTGCATATCTGTGTGATATTTCATTACAAAGATGTATGGAGTGGGGTGGAACAGAGCTTCTTATCCCACTGCTATTGACTGTGACTGAAAGTTTTAATATTTGGTGCTCATTGCCTATTTTGCAGTGTGAGCTTTGTTATCTTAAAGGGTTTAACATGATTTGATGGAGCATTCTGTTTCTCATATACACAGAGGTCTTTAAAATAAGCCTTTCCCCCATCCTCCACTGATATTGTAACAAAGGCCATTAAAAGTCCTGGATTTATAGCTATTCTGACTTTCACTAAGCAAGCCCGTTATTATGATCATCCGGTAAGAGTTCATTGAGTAAACCTTTTTAAAGAGAATATGTGATTGGGGACCTGTGGCTTGCTTACCATTATTTATCTTTACTTGTCTTAAGGGGGCAGCAAAAGCACACCATGTATTTTGAGAACTCTATTTATCTTCTCTGTCCATGGGTAAGATTAAATGCAACTTTTTGTAGGATAGTAGAGCTTAATGGGAACAGAGTGACTTTTTTGTATCAAGTCTTTTTGAAAACAATGTATCTGTGCTTTAGCCTGATAATGTTCATTTCTTGGCACTTGCAGGAGAAATACACAATTTAGAAGCATGTTGAAATACTGAGATGTGCCACAGTAGTGTTACTGGATAATAGCATGGTTGCTGCAATATACATACATGTTTTCACAAGCACAACACATCTGGAATTGGATTCCCCCTACCTCTATATGTTACTAGAAATGCTGTGAAAGAACATGATGCATTCTGTAAATTTATTCTCATACTAGGTTCTTAAAGAATTACAAAGGCTTGGTATTTTGACAACACAATGGATTCTGACAAATGAGTTGCCTGCATCACAATTTATTCTGCATCACTCTTACATTCAAGTTGAATGGGGTATTTTGACATCTGTCACATGACAAGAGAGAGATCAGTTCTATAGAGAGCAGACTTGTCTTAGGACAAATTAGTAGCTGTCCAGTCAATTTGCTTTCCTCTTGTATGTACAGACAAAATGTTGCAGCATTGCTTAGCCCTGTGTTTTCAGCAATATGTTATAAGATTACGAAGAACCAAAATCTTATTACAGCCTTTTATTTTTAGTTGATGGAGGGGACATTTCCCTGGCCCTTGCTGAGAAAAAGCTTAGATTGGACTGGACAGAAATTGTCTGCTTTAGAGGATCGTGAATGTCAGTGTGCTATCTAGCTCACAGAAATCTATGCAACCGACAACACTAGCACTGGGTTGCAAAAGTACCCATCCATGGTCTCTAAATGGTGATCATGATGGATATGAAATTAGGTGGGCATGCACTGTTTTGCAAATATGCCCATTTCACACAACTGAGGCAAGCAATATGATGAAGCAGATTATGCCTTGTGCACTTCTGCAACTTCTGGTGCATTTTAGAGATGAAAAATATTTCACTAAACTCTGCATAGCTGTGAAATGTGTAATTACCTGAAAACAACCACATTTGAACATGCTTTCACTAACTATTTATTTAAAAATTTTGAACACTGGGAACAATGCAAACCAAAATATGCACAAATTTGTTTTCAGGAAGAAGAAAAATTTACTCAGCCCAATACACAGATGGGATTGGATGAAACTGCTGGTGAGATCCTGGCCAATGCAACGAAAACTAAGAGATTTTTACATCCCTAATAGTCACTGTGTCTAGCAGTCGTCACAGTCCTAATATCTGTGCACTCATAGAAAGTGAAGGAACTTGTCAAAATGGCCATCTTTCTGGGTGTACCTGCAGTACAGAACTCCTGTTTTGGGTGGGGGGAGTAGGCAGGTCCATCCTGGTTGTCCTTTTGCTGGCAAAGCCTTTTCTATTCAGGCACATTTGGGGCAACTGACTAGCTGCTGAAGAAAGGGAGTTTAGTGTACTTTTTTTTTACTTGCTTTATTTTTTCACTTTTACTGTTTTTTGGCATGCTTTTAGATTGTTTTGAATTCTTTAAATTCAGTGGTTACGTTGATATGATAATATGTTTAGTTGCAATTTAATAAAATAACTGTTGTTTTACCCATAACTGCTTTTTTTAACCATAATTTTGGTATTTTTTCCTCCCATGGATTGGGAGAAAAAAGTGACGTAAATAAAGAATGTTTATTGATAGTACTTACTGATAGCAGTTAAATAAAGAACATATGCCATAAAGAAAAGAAAATGCAATACAATCCAGCCACAGTTAAACTCTAGTATTATGGAGTCTGCTAATACAAGATGAGTAGTGTTGATCACTAATTTATATGCCTTTAAAAATAAGCAATATAAAACTACTAGGAATAGGTCTAAGGACAATTATTAATCATGATTAGTAACGATAGTCCCATGACCAGAAGCTATATACATTTGAAATATCAGATGCTGAGGACAAGCAACAGGAAATAGTTTCATAACCTGCTTCTGGAAACATATGGCTGATGACCATTGGAAACAGAATACTGGACTAGATAGAAATGGGTCAGAGCCCAACTGTTTTTTTGATCATCTGGAGTGTGCCTTTATTATAGAAGTGTTTTTAGATGACAAGTACTAATAAAAGCAATATTATGCAACTACAGAAAGATAAAACTACGATGTCTATGAAGCATGGTGTCTATTCCTCCAAACTGCAGATGAAAGTTGAGCAGAAAAAAAGACCTTCTAGATATGACAGCAATAGCATATGGTAATAGATGTGAAAAATCTGTTGGTGGTAGTCATATGGTATTGAATTGAAGCACTCCTGAATGGTCAGGATCACAGTTGTGGATATTTGAAAAAAAAATCAGTTTTCTGATAGGTTGTTTAACTGACTATATTAGTTTATATTGTGCCTTTCTACATATTTTGTAAAATATCAAGAATCAAAAATATTAAGAACAGACAAATTTCTCAGCAGAGCTGATAGAACAGCACTGTTCTCTTCCCTCTACTTTAGATGATGGGTCTACATGAAATCTGTTTCATTTGTTTAAGCTTTTGCAACTTATTAATTGCAAGCCAATGGCTTCCATGTTGGTGAGAAAGTAAATCTGCTCTGAGTTTAAATTCAAATTTTAAAGCTGCTGTTCAAGGTATTAAAAGCTATAACCCCAATGTCCCTTGACTCCAATGGCAATGGGAGATCTGATTAACCAATTTGGTAGTGGTTTTGGGTACGGCTTCATTTTTATCTGCTTTTGTTAATTATTTTTGCTAGTTTATAGTGTTCATAATAATAGCACTCAGGAGAACTTTCACAGAAGAATGTCAGGCTAAAATATATTTAGATAAACAAATAAAAGTAACTGTTTTGAAGGGAATGGGGAAAATGGGAAAATTATAATCAGTCTATATTTCTTTTAATCAATTTTTCCCAAAATGAAGTTGGGAAGAAACCAAGAAGAAGATGTGTATGCTTGAATTTGGATAAGATGCAAATCTAGATCAAATCACTGGCATAAGTCTGCTCAAGCAATCCTTGCTTTGAGAAGGCTAAGCAGTATCTTAGCAAGCAGATGTGTTTTCCTATTTGAGGCTTTGTCTGTGAAATTTTCAGACAAATTGAAATGTTCTCGTTGCTCTTCACTAACCATTTACAAGTTTCAATCTGCATGTGAATATGGAGTAGACAGCAAGATCTGTTTCCTAATTTCAGTCTATATGTTAAGACACTGCAGAAACACATATCTCACTGGGCTGTGTAATGGTTCTTTTCCTCTTTAATATAGATTATGCCTCAACCTTTCCCTTTGTATGTATAATTAGGAGATACATAAGCAGCATGTATCTTTGCTTTGTTCTTCTCCCTTAAGTGTGAGGTGGATGTCTCTCCCCACTTGCCTGCTATTTCCATCTAAATGCTTGTAACTATAGAAACATTAACTCATATATGGATTTTGTGGTATACAGGAAAGCAATGAGAGGGATCCAGTGATGGAGACCTAATCTTTTTTCCTTGCTGCACATTAGTAGAAGGCCAAATAGAATTTAGTTCTACGATTCAACATAGTTTAGCATAATTTGCATAGAAAGCTAATTTAGACAAGCAGGCAAGCAGTATAAAGGACAGAGACATCTCTCACATCCAAGTGTTTTTTACAGATATTATACAGATGTACAGATGTTTAATCTTTTATGGAAGAGAAAGATGTGAATCTGAGACTCTTTCTTGCGGCCTAACATGCGTAGAACTGTGTGTCAAAGCACCATATAACATATCCTTTTCAGAAGTGACACTGGAGTTTCTGGTAAATATAGAACCAATTCTTACAAGGATGGTAAATGGCACAAACTTATCCCAAGAATGTCCAATCATGGAATGGGGTGCAATTGTGAATGCATCCTCACATCAATCTTTCTGTAATACATCGTCACATTTTACCAGACTGTGGGGAGTTGAGATATATAAATAAGATTAAATGGGCTTCAGTTGGTAAACAGTCCCTCACCTAGACAATGTTGGTCCCTTAGAGTTGATTTCAGTCTCTCACTAGGTTTCGGGAGAAATAGTACCCCACGTTTTGCTTGGGGAAAAAATTGTCCTCAAACTGATATTTTGCACATCTAAACATAGCAGATAAGAGATGTTAGAGGTTTTGTTGTTGGTGTTGTTAAAGCACACATTATATAGCATGTAAAATAAGATATGTAGGGATATGCCAGTGTGTGTTAATGCAGATACACACAAGAGACAGTGTAACTTTAATATAGACATCTATAGGTTTTTGCTCTGCCATCAATCATTAGTTATATATAATGGTGTGTTTCAAACAAAAAATTTCATTCATCATCTAGGACATCAGTCTCGGTTGCTCTTGTTTTTATCAATAAAATAAATTTACTTGAAGGAGAGTTTTAAAAAAGAGACCATTTTTTTTACACTATGTATGGATTTTACATAGTCTCTGACCACTAATCAATCTCAACTATAGATGTTATTTCTGAGGAGTTAGAGATATTTGATCACACATTTTTAAAGGAAAGCAGCAAGCAGCTTTGTAGTCCTATTTATAGTGACTTCCCCACCATTGCTTTTTTTAGTTCTCCAACAAGCAGTTCTCTCTTTATGTTTTTCAAGGAACATTAATTGTTACATTGCTATTTTTAAAAAAATGAAACAGGTTTCTAAGACTGAACTCATATATCTGGAAGTAATAGGAAGATGAAATGAAAGCAATATTCAAAAAGAAGGCAATTGATGATATTCAATATTCTGCTTTACTGTTTCTAATATTTATAGTGGGGGCGATTTTGAGTCTGAATTTGCTTGTCATTTGAAAAATGGTTAATTGTACCTATTATTATTTATCTTCCTCACTTCATGGGAAAAAAAAGGCTAAATAACTGGGAAACTGAGGCCTTCCAGAGGTTTCTGGGGTGCAACTCCTATCATACCTAGCCTTTTGTCATGTCAAGATACAAGTGAACATTTTGAGGTCCAGATATGAGTGAAAATTAAATTAACAGGCTACAGCTTTAACAGTGCCTATAGAAATAGCTAATAAGTCTACTATTAAAAAGTTAATGTTCTGAGACGTGTTGATAATAGGCAGGCAGCATCCTTAACCACTCAAAATATCCCCTGCCATAATTCTGCTTACCCCAAAATTAAAACCTTAATTTACCTGTTTTCCCTTTTCTACTAGCCAGTTCACTACTAGAGCTGACTAAAACCATTGTGGATTGTCCTGTAACATCACGAACAAAGATGGCAATCCCATTCATTAGCAGGATCAGTTTTTTTGAGCAAGGCTTCTTTTATCCATCAGGTCACATTTATTGGATATTTATACTTCAAAGAAGATAGGCTCACTGCAGTGATTGTGGGATTCTCTCAAATACTTTTTGGGTAAATTTCTTAACTAACATCTTGAGGAAGTAGGATGTCTGATAGTTTTTTTTTCTTTAGAAGAAGGCTGCCAGTTTTTTTAAACCTTTAAGCACACCACTGAGAATGCTTCATTCTGTTTTGTTTTTCACAGTAACATTTTATAAATTAAGACAGGATTTGCAGTTTTTTGAAGAGACATCTGTGGATGGCAGGGACTTACCCTGTATTTAATGTGAAAAAAAAAAAAAGGGAGAGTAGACACCACTCAATCCCTTAAATTTGGCCCCTCTCTCAAACTTCAAATGGTTGCAATCCCTATTACTCACCCAACAATCAAGAAATTCTGAAGTAGAAAGCATTCAGATCAGTCTTGCTTATAGTGTGTCTCCTTTACTCCTCCATCTGAGTGAGATAGCTCTCCTATTGGAACCCTCCTTACTATCTCCATTTCTTATGAAACTGCTCTGTTGCTTGTGTGCGTGCACCAAAATTGTGGTTTGTATACAAAGAAAAGCAAACAAAAGCAATCAGATTTAAAAAAAGGAGTTCTGAGCAAGATAAAGGCTTTTTCTTGATTCCACCACCATCCCAGGATTGCCTGGTAAGGACATGGCAGAGAGCCTTCTCAGTGGCTGCTCCCCCCCTGTGGAATGCTCTCCCATGGGAGCTCAGACTGGCATCCTCCCTGCTTCCTTTTGTAGTCAGGCAAAGACATTTGCCGCCCAACCCGCAAAAAGAAAAGACCACACACAGGGCTTGGGTTCAACTAGGGCAATTTATTAATATGCCTAATTAACATAATTATGAGGTGAACTTAAAATTTAACTTGAACTTTTGACCTAAGACAGGGGGGTCAAGGCCTGTGTGAAATTGGCAAGAGCATCCCGACCTTCTTCCATAGCCCATATAGCGAGATACCGGTCCCCAAAGCCAACCGCTGAAGCTGGTTAAGACCTTGGCCGGCCCCTGTCTGGGAGGTAGCCCCAACCGCCACCCCCCGGGTTTACGCTATGAGGGCCAGTCCTGAGCCCTCCTCAAGGATAGCGTTTATCCT